>JAGKTI010013888.1:0-22405 GCA_018397915.1 Birgus latro
GGCTGTTTGTTCAATGGGAAAGTTTACAAGGCTGATCAGACGATTGAGGTGCTACCAGAGAAATGTATTAGATTGTGGTGCCGCAACCTGGCAGTGCAAGGTGCGGTAAGTACTCAGTTATCCTGTCTAACCGTCTTATTCTTTTTGTTAGCCTTAATTCCAGCCCATTGATCCGCTCCTGTGCTTCTCCTCTACCGTCCATTTCCTGTCGTATCCTCCAGTTGCATATCCAACTCCTTCATACCTCGTTCCATGGCATCTCTGCATTTATACAGTGTTTTTGTCTCCGCGCCACCACTACCTTCACCGGCTCCCTCAGTGCCACTTAACCTATTCTTGCTGGTTCATTCTCATTTCAATGCTGTCTCACCTCTTCGACCTTTATAAACCTCACTCCTGCGCATCCTTACTTCCTCTCTCACTACCGTAATACCTACCTTTCTTGCTACTTCCGTCTTCTTTTCGTCCCCTTTTTCCTCCATTTCTCTACCCTCAACTCTGACTCTTTCACTCCCTTTTTCCATTACTGCTTCTCCACCTTAAGGGGAAGTCAGTTGCATGTGGATTAGCACGTCCACTTCACAACTTAAGAACCTGAGGTCGATTATGTCAGACCCTTACACAAGTTTTGTTTCTCACGACGGTACAACTAGGGACCTGGGCGTAACATCGACGTTGCAAGTTTTATTGTGAGAGGCTCAGCAAAGATAAATGGTCTACCTTACTGGCCCCTCTTGAAGTATATGGGCTTCGATATAACCTTCCTTCTCTCTCAATCTCACTCTCTTTTTCACTCCTCTTACTTCATCAATAATTTTCTCATTGCCTCTTCATCTTACTAGTTTCCTCCCCCATTTCCTTCATTCTAGCCTTGCCACATACATCACTTCCATCATCACCGTCTTCTCCCTCAACTTTTTCACTGTCATCCTCATTGCTCTTTTGCCTCCCTATCTTTACTTCCTCCTTACCTTTCTCATTGCCACCCTGCCTTTCTGACTTCCTCCACACCATTCTCATTACTTCCCGTCCTTTCTTACTTCCTCAATTCACTTCTCAAAGTCTTCCTACCTTTCCCACGGCCTCTCTACAATTCTCAATGCCTGTCTGTCTTTCTCATTGCTCCTCTTTCGCACTGCCTCTGTACCTTTCTCACTGCCTTTCTTCATTTTTCACTTCCTCTCTGCATTCTCACGCCTCACTGCCTTTCTAACCGTCTTTCTGCCTTTCTCACTGCCTCTCTACCATTCTCATTGCCTCCCTAACATTTCCACTGACTCAGTTCCTTGCTTACTACTTCCCAAACCATTTTCCCCACTGTCTACCTTCCTCCCTGCCTCCATATCTCCATGTCTTCTCTTCTTCACATTCTTCTCTTCCTTACCGACTTTAACCCTCTCTTCATTCTTCCCTACCTTATTCTCTGCCTTCTTCACTTCATTTCTTACCTTCAGACTCACGACGCCTCCTTCTGGCTTCGTCCTACCTTCCTCTCTGCTGTTCTCACTTCCTCCCTAACTTCCTCTTGTTTTCCTCACTTCTGTCCTCCTTGCATACCTTTTCAGATATATCACTTCTTCCATTCCTTCCTGATTCTACACCTAAGTCATTAGTACCGTTTTTGCTGTTTTCTTTTTCTTTCTTCTTTTTTCCATGGATGTTCTCACTTTTCTTCCCAACGCTCTTTGCCATTACCTCACGCCCTTATTTGTGGGAAACTTTAAATGGATATTGCTACCCAGGCATTGTACCTGGGCCTGGTGCCTCAAAACATTTATCTACGTCTTCCGATTAGGTCTTTAAAATGTTTTTAAAGCCCAGACAGCGAAAGAAGCACGAACTTCCAGAAGACAAACACGGAACCACCAGACGTCAAAAAACCATTGCATTAAAGTCACGCGTTGTACTCGCATTGTGCTCCAAACGCGACCCTGGTGCGAAGCAAGTTCGATTCAACATGCCTTATACCCTGCTTCTTCTCTTAACTTTTTGATACGAATTACAGATACAAGCGAATTTATGTACTGCATTTACATATATGAAAGAAACGTCAGGAAGAGTCTCAATTACTCGCTTATGTTGCCTCCCTAGTTCCCTTTCTTCATTCCAAGCTTTATCTGACCTACTTCCTCTCTACCTTTCACACAGAAGCCTTCGTTTCCTGCCTCCTGTGTCTCTTACTGTCCACCATTTTATTTGCGCCACAGCATCCTTCTCACCTATTTCCTGGTTAATTATTTTTTTTATTTTAGGCCACACCTTAACGCTTTCCTGTGTCGTCTGTTGCCTTTTTACACGCATGCGCCTTTAATTCATTCTCATCTGAATAAATCTGTGGGGGGTTAGCTGGGGTAGACTACTAGAGCTGTCCCGCAAAAAAGAGGCTAGGGGCGTGGGTGGGTAGGCTGCTGGGAAAATAAATCCACGAGGCTTAGGTCCATCGGATATATATAGTTCAGTGGTAGAAACAGGTCCCTGTGGAAAAACTGGTCCGTGGGGAATATGCTCCTGTATCGATGGAACCAAGTAGGAACATTGTCAAAAGGATAAAAATAGGTCAATGACTGAAACAGATCCACCGAGGTAGAAAAAAAAAGTGGGTGTATAGATCCGGTGCCTTCTGGTGAGTAGTAAATAGCCTTTCAGTAAATATGGGTTCCTGGGAAATATAAATCCAAGGTGATTAACACATCCTGTGAAAAAAACAGTTTCATGAGGAAAATAAATGAAGGGAGAAAACTGGACCATGGGGGAAATATATGCATGGGAAAATAGGAACGTGAAGTCCGTGGGTGAATTTAGAATCACGTGAAAACTATATCCACGAACAAATATACGTCCATGGCGAAAAAAGCCCATGGCATACAATAAGTCCAGGAGTAAAAATAGATGTATTGGAAAAATAGGTCTAAAGGGGATGAAGGTCCTCGAGAGAAATTTCGTTAATGAAAAAAAAAAAAAAAACGTCCCAGGGAGAAATATGTGGCTTGGTGGTTAGGGGTGGAGCCTACAGTATCGGCCCGCTATTTACTCTTTCTCTTTTAATATAAGGTAATGCTAAAAATACCTGTCAGAAACCTATTTAGGCTTGATTTACTCGCCTCAAGGTTAGGTACAGTGGGGTCAGGCTACGTTGTTGCCTAAAACGGCTGACAGTTATACACTCGTCATATAATTCCACACACACACACACACACACACACACACACACACACACAAAGCTCGGTAGGTTGGAAATCTGTGTTTTTTCCTTGATTTTTAGCGTGATTCCTTCGATTTTAGGTGCGTCTCGATCGGTATTAACCAATTTTCCTCCACTTTCTCCCCACCCTAAACCCTGATTTTTTGCCCCATTGTTCCTGGGTGTAGCGGCGGGGATAAGCCACAGGATGCTTGCTTCCGTCGGAGATGAAGGTTAAAAGCAAAGGAAACGAACAAACAAACAAAAACATAATTATCACCAAATAGAATGTGCACTGAAATGCAAAAATTGCCGCATTATGTGTGTGTGTGTCCAAAGTATCTGTATTATTCGGACATTATTCATTAGTCCATTGTGTTTATAATTTGTGCGTTGCTTAACCGGTATCCTTCTCTGCACAGCCCGACTACTTCGAGGTAACGGCGGAGAGCGTCAGTGGCAGTTGTCAGTGTAAGTGGCTTATGGGTCGTTTGCTTGGAGGTCTAATGCACAAGGAAAGGTGACAGTAGACTAATAACAAGATAATTAAGAAGCAGATCATAATTTTGCGATGCAGAGTAGAAGTCGTTGATATTTGTTGTTATTATGTTTGCCATATATGACACTGATGCTTCTATGAGTTGGTTTAAAGAATGTGGTATGATTGTCTGTCACACTGTCTGTCTGTCTGTCTGTCTCTCTCTCTCTCTCTCTCTCTCTCTCTCTCTCTCTCTGTGTGTGTGTGTGTGTATGCTGGTATTCTCATTTATATTTCCAGGCTGTGAGAGTGAAGGGACTCTATACCCTGAAGGAACCGAAGTGAACGTCCGCGTCCACGGGTGTACCAAGGACGTGTGTGAGGGAGGCAAGTGGCGGGCCAAGGTGAATGATCAGTGTAAGTGTCCTAAAAACTACCACGTAAGGGCTGTGGCAAGACCGTATATATACTGCGTGTGGACGTGTGTGTGGGGGGAAAGTGGTAGACGAGGGTGAACGATCAGTGTCAGTACTGTAGAAATATCGTGCAATTATTTCAAACAATGCAAGGACGTGCGTGAAAGGGGACAAGTTGCTGAAGAAGGTAAGTGATCAGTATAGGCACCGTAGTAATTCCGTGTGAGGAATGTGTAGGGAGCGTGTAAGGACAAAGAGAGTACCATAACTATACTATGCAAGTAAAGTGTATGTAAATGACTGATAAGAGGGATCAGCTTAAGTACCGTAAAAGTAATCTGGAGGGGCCTGGCTTCCATTATGTAAGTACCGTGTATGTGCTATGCAAGGTCCGGGAAAGAATCGTGTAAAGATCGTGTAGACTGTACCAGCAGTCGAACAGGACGGTACTGTCGAGGTGGATGACAGGCTGATGACAGGGAGAGCTGGAGTATCCGTATCACCAGCCCTCAGGATCTCTTCCTTACCACCTCCCTTTCCTCAACATTTTCAGTGTTTTCATTTACACGGAGAGTAGGCCAGCATATACTCATAATACCTGTACCCCCAGTTCTCTACACCACAGTACCTGTACCACCAATTCTGTACACCACATTACATGCACATTATATATCACTCCTTCTATTTCTGTCCCCTCTTAGCTATGGCCGCTGCATTATCACCAGCGAATTCGGTGATACCTCGGATTGCCACCATCGGCAGGGTAGGGCTGGCTGCACAGGGCCCTCCTGGTCGTAATCAAGCGACTGTGTCAACAGAGGTTATTGCAAACAGTTCCTACCCTTCAGCGGAGATGTGCCGTTTCGGCCTTACTTTTTCCTAACATTTATGGTCTTAGTACCAATCTGGGGGTCGGGGGGGGGTTTCAAGAATTCTCCCCCAGTATCCCTGCTTGTCGTAAGAGGCGACTAAAAGGGTTGGTGGTGGGTTAGTGCCCCACCCCGTAAAACTACTAACTAAAAATACGAACAAGAAGCCCCGGACCAGGACTGACCAAAAGTTGACGACAAAGGACCGGACAAAGGACGTGGTAAAGATTGCAACATGGAATGTAAGGGGTATGAATGATGAGGTGAAAGAGAGAGAGATTGTACAGGTGCTTGAGAGTGCGAAAGTGGATATATGTGGAATAACTGAAACTAAATGGCGAGGTGAGAGTGTGAGAGAATGGGAGTATGGATGGGGTATATGTGCGGAAGTAGGTGAGAATGAGAGGGCGAAAGGAGTATGCATTGCTGTGAGCAACAGGTGGAAGGAGAATGTAAGAGAGTATGGATCAGTTGGGTCAAGGATTCTGTAGGTAAGAGTGAAAGTTGGACTATATGGGCAATTGTGTGCGTGTATGCGCCAATGCAAGATCGTGTAAGTAGAGTGAGAGAAGAGTTCTGGACAAATGTGGAAGCCTGCTTGGAAAAGTTTGAAAGGAATGAGAGAGTGTTTCTGATTCGAGATATGAATGGAAAACTAGGGAATGAGAAGGTGGATGGAGTGGTTGGTGAGTGGGGTGTGCCTGCAGAGATGGATGAGAATGGCAGTGCTTTAGTGGACATTTGTGCTGGGAGGGGGTTGGTGTTATCTAATACCCTCTTCAGGCACAAAATGATCCATAGGTATACATGGCGAGTGGTGAGAAGGGTGAACGGTGGAATGAATGAACGGAAGGCAATGATTGATTATGTGTGTGTGGATGAAAGGATGAGAAGATGCGTAATGGATGCAAGAGTATATAGAGGTTGGGGGAGTGGACTTTCTGACCACCACTTGGTGGTGGCCAGAATCAGAATCCAAACAAGATGGAGGAAGAGAAGAAGGGAAAGACAGGAGGAAGTATTTCTTACAAGGAGGGTAGAAAAGTTACAAGAGGTTGGAATAAAGGCTGAATATAAAAGGGAAGTGGAGGAACGATTGGGTAAATATAGACTGGAGCAGATGGGGGACGTGGAAGGTGTGTGCAAGATATTCACAGAAGAAATCTGTGAAGCATGTGAGGTGGTGTGTGGTGTGAAGAGAAGACGAAAGGGGGTTCAGGGAACAGCATGGTTGACTGAAGAGGTGAGAGAGGCTGTGGCACAAAAGAAGAAAGCATATAATGAGTGGATGAGGAACAGGGGCGTCGAAGAAGCCGAGAGACGGACGAGAGAGTTATATGTAGAGAGGAGGAGAGAGGTGAAAAGATTAGTAAGAGAGAGTAAGAAGAGAGTGGATGAGGAATTTGGAGGGAATTTGAGTGCAAAGTGGAGGGAATGTAAGAAAATGTTCTGGAAGGAGGTAAAGAGAGCTAGACAGGGTGCCAACGAAGTCAGTGTGGGTGTGAAAGATAAAAATGGTAGCTTACTAGTGGAGCAGGGAGAAAAAGTAAACAGATGGAGAAAACACTTTAATGAACTGTTGAACATAGAGAATGAAAGTAATGCAAGTATAAGTGGCTGGGGAATGGCAGGGAGAAGGAGGGTTGTGAGAAGAGAGGAAGAAATCACCAGGATGGAAGTGGTGGAAGCAATGAAGAAAGTTAAAATGGGGAAAGCCCCAGGAATTGATGGAGTGTGTGGTGAAATGCTGAAGCATGGGGGAGAGATAGTAATAGAATGGATGTGGAAGGTGTGCAGATTGGCTTGGGAGGAGGGTAGAGTCCCGGAGGATTGGAAGTCAGGTATAATTATTCCTCTGTACAAAGGAAAAGGGGAAAAAGCAGTGTGTGGTAATCACAGGAGCATTTGCCTTCTTAGTGTAATAGGAAAAGTATATGGTAGGATACTTCCTGACAGAGTTAGGGAAATAACAGAGGAATTAGTTGGAGAAGAACAGGGAGGTTTTAGGAAGGGAAGAGGTTGTGTAAACCAGATATTTATTCTTAGATCCTTAGTGGAAAAGTTTCTAGAGAAGGGAAAGAAGTTGTATGCAGCCTTCATGGATCTGGAGAAAGCATATGACAGGGTGGATAGACAAGGTTTGTGGAAGGTATTAAGAATATATGGAGTGGATGGGAAGTTGTTGAAGGCAGTGAAGAGTATGTATGAGGGTGCTAAGGCTGCAGTGCGTGTGGATGGCAAACTGAGTGAATCTTTCCATTTGAAGGTTGGATTGAAACAAGGATGTGTCATGTCTCCATGGTTGTTCAATCTGTACATGGATGGGGTTATAAAAGAGATACAAGGTCGGGCAGTGGATGTTGGAGCAGCCCTAGTGAGAGAGGGCAGTGTTTGGAAACTCCCTGTACGGTTGTTTGCAGATGATACTGTGTTGTTGAGCGAAGACGAAGGGGAGCTGCAAGGCTTGGTAAATGAGTTTGGGAGAGTGTGTAAGAAACGGAATCTAAAGGTGAATGTAGGGAAGAGTAAAGTGATGGTCTTCGAGAGAAGTGAAACCAGTGAATGTACAGTGAGACTGGATGGTTAGGATATGGAGAATGTGAGTGCATTTAATTACTTGGGTAGTGTGATGAGTAAGGATGGAAGTCTGGAGGGTGAAGTGCTTGAAAGGGTGCAGCAGGGAAGGAAAGTTGCTGGTTTGTTGAAAGCAGTGATAAGAAACAGGGAGGTGAGCATGGAAGTGAAAAAGTTGTTACATGACAGTATTGTGATACCAACTCTGACATATGGAAGTGAAGCTTGGACCCTGTTGGAAGGACAGAAGTCAAGAGTGAGAGCAGTGGAAATGAGTTGAGAGGAGCATATGGAGTCACATGGAGAGACAGACTAACAAATGAGGAAGTGAAGGAGCGTTGTGGTGTGGTTGTGGACGTGATAGGAAGCGTTAGGAGAAACACTTTAAGGTGATTTGGGCATGTGGAGAGGAAGGAGAGTGAAAGACTGACGAGGAGAGTGTATGTGAGTGAAGTGGAGGGGGAGAGAGGGAGGGGGAGGCCGAGGATGAGATGGAGGGATGGATTGGAGAGGAACATGAGAGAAGGGTGTGTGAGTTGGGAGCGGGGTAGTGAAACTGCAGGGGACAGAGCGACATGGAGGCGATTTGTCTGTGGCCACCCCGTGCGGGATTGAGGCGTCTGGCAATAGATAAATAGATAGATTTTTTTCCAGTCTGTATCCCCTCTAACCCTATTCCTCACAGAATCCCCAAATTCTCTTTCTGCCGACATATCCCCATTTAGTTTTTCTTGTTACCATCTCCTCACAAACATCCGTAAAAGGGTGGCACCTGTTGTTATATCAAATCTGAACATAAAATCGGCAATGTTTTGAACATCATTTCAGCTAACTTTGATATCCATTATACAGTCTAAATCACCTAGGTATTACCAGATATAACTGGATAGTTTATTGCTCTCCCAGTGCTTCTTCAGAACCCAGCTTATTTAACTCCATATCCACACAGTTAACCAACCTTAACTTCACCCTTAGCACTGAGATTACCATTGCGGGTGATTTTTACATCCATAATGTAGAATGGTTATTGCATTCTGCCAGGACTGACGATACTGGTCTAAAATGCGAGCTGTTTGCAGAATCGTTTAATCTCACACAGCTGGTAAAACAACCATCTAGAATACCGGATAATTTAAACCATAGTGCCTCTCTCTTGGACCTGTTCCTCTCAAATAACCAAGATCAATACAGGACAGAAGTACTGTCACCACTTGGATCTTCCGATCACACTCTCATCAAAGCTTCATTGGTCAGTTGCCCCAAACCTCCCCGTTGTAAACCAGTTAGGGTGACCATATGGAACATTAATAGGACAGACTGAGGTGGATTTAGAAATTATCTTGCTGATATTCCATGGCAGCCTTTCTTCTCCACTCACATCAGTTCTACCCAGTACCACATTAATGACTTAATACAAGCTGGTATGGAACTGTTCATACTCATTCAACAATTTACTAAAAGATCAGACTCCCCACAACGGACAGCAATTGTGGCAGAGCAACGACCCGAAAGTCCTCAGCATATAACTTTTATTTAAGGTCAAAAATATGTGAATCCTTCAGCGAATTTAAAATTGCTAGAACCCATGCAAAAGCAGTAATAAATCTCGGTGAATAAAACTTTCTTCACAACCAAGCATCAAGACTGTTATATATTCCCAGTGACATTAGAATTTTCTGATCAATTCTCATTTCTTTCAGTAATAACTTTTGTAAGTCATCACCCATTTCCTCACTAAAATCTTCAGATGGAAACACTATTAATGACCCGAACGGTAAAGCGAACATCCTTGCCAGTATGTCTGCCAGAAATTCTACCTCAGAGGAAGTCAGTCAGAATGTCCCTGCACTAGAACTTGACTCTTCCGAAACTGTTCCACTTAAGATACAGACTAGATACGTAAAGTCCATCTTCGACAATTTACCACCCAACAACGCTCCAGGTAGAGATGGAATTCCTCCAATTGTTCTGAGAAAGTATTCTCCATAACTTGCTCCTCATCTAGGTAAATTATTTAGACTATACGTACGTACTTTTTCATTTCATTATTCTTGGAAAGAAGCCAATATCCACCCAATTCCGAAGAAAGGAAGTTCCTCTGACCCCTCTGATTACACACCAATAGCTATCACATCTTGGTAAAGTATTTGAGATTGTAATTAATGAACACATTGTTAAATATCTAGAATCCGATAACTTAATTAGTAACAGTCAGTATGGTTTTCGCCACGAAGATCCACTGTTGATATACTCAGTCTCCTGACTCATACCATCCATCAGTCGACTGACCAACTTGGAGAAACTCATGCATTACCCATTAATATTTCTAAAGCTTTTGAGAGAGTGTGGCACCGTTCCCTGCTGTCCTAACTCCCTTGCTATGGCCTATCATCTTTTGTTCCACTGATTTCCCCATTTCTCAGCGACAGAAAGATAAGAGCAAAATTAGATGATGTATATTTCAATTTCCCCTCAATGCCAGTGTGCCACAAGGATCAGCCCTGGCTCCAACCCTGTTTGTAATTCATATTACTGATCTCTTATCTCTCACCCATAATCCTATTCACTCATACGCAGATGACTCAACACTTCACAGTTCCTTCACACTTACACCCATTTACAAAATCTGATACTCGTATCTCCAACTGGTAACTCAACACAGCAATCCCCATAAACCAAGACTTATCAAAGATGACTGGATGGGTACAAAATAAAATCGTCTCATTTAATACTAGAAGAACCAAATATATACAGTTTACTAATAGACAGATATTGCCTGACTGCTATATTACCTTCATTGCTACTAATATTCCTATCTCTAGAAGTATTGAAATTCCCGGTGTCTCACTTAACAATGCCCTCAGCTGGACCTCTCATGTTAGAAACCTTCCTGAAACCGCTTCAAAGAAGCTTGGATTATTGTGCAAAATCCGTAACTTCTTCACTGAGGAGCAGTTAGCAATAATTTACAAGAGCCATGTGCACTCTTAGCTGGAATATTGATCACCATTGTGGAGTGGATGTGGAGAGGTTGCACTAAAACAACTGGACAATATTCAGAACAAAGCTGTAAGAAATATTAATATCCCTGCAGTTACAAATGAACTACGTCCCCTAAAAGTAAGAAGGAATGTTGCCTTCCCTGCATCATTTTACAGATATTTTTATGGCAAATGCTCAGGCGAAGTTGCGTCTATCGTGCCACCTCTGCGCCTTCCCCTGTGATACACGGGCATCTGGTAACCTCATGATTGGACTGTTACACTGTCATATTGCAGAACTTCTGCCTATCAGAATTCTTTTATTTCCCGGACTGCATCTCTTAGGAACTCGCTTCCCCAGAACAGTTTCCCCCCGAGCTTCAACCTGTAGCAGTTTAAGTCAAATTGTTGCAGATTTTTTAATGACTGAGGACACTTGTAGGATAATCTTGTGTGTGAATTATTCTTGCATTTAATTAGTTTTTCCTTCCTCTATTCATCTTCTGTAAAAAAAAAAAAAAAATCAGGTAAGGGCTGTGTAAGAGTTGTGTTGGCAACGTGACACCACCGTGTAAGAAGTGTACATGTACCGAGGAAGAAGCAGTCAGCATATATTAATCTCACCATTTATACATCCTCTTAACCAACATTTCCACAGATAAATAGGGTGGGAGCGTCTGAGAAACGAGGAGAGGAGGAAAGCAAAACAACTGAGAAACCATCAATACCTTGCGAACTGAGCCACATACTTATTCACTCACCACTGAGTTCTTCAAAGCTCTTGGCTCTATCTCACCGGACAAACGATCTACATAAATTTGCGTTTCACAATACCTATGGGACTACTTATGCTAAAATCAGGGTGCAGCCCTTATCATTCAGCCTATATCTACATACAACTTTCAGTCCATCACTTCTGTTATTCGCCAGTTCCTTCTGTTTCTCAAATTCCTCATCTCTCTTATCCAGCTTACATTACCTACCTTCTGCTTGGCCTTCTACGCCCCCCGCCTCCCACCCTTTCCTATTTTTGAACACGCTCATATATGGTATCCTTTCGCTATTCTACTCACAACCGTTTTTTCTGTGTGACCATAACTCTTAATGACATTCTCTTTTGACCTCTGAACAATAGACTTCTTACCCCACATTTATGACGAGTATTTAATGTATTACAGAGCTTAGGCAGCTCAGACATTTTCTTTATCAGTTCCATTTCTACTGTTATCACTCCTGATTTTCATACCCTTGCAATCCTCTCATACCCATCCGTCAATAAGGATGCTAATACACCTTCGCATAATTCTGTTGCAACCTAATTACTCTAACCTCTACTCCGTGTCAAGGGTTTGATCAAAGCACTAGCGACTTTCTTCCTAGAAACGCTTCCTAACCAGTTTTCACACAACTACCTCTCTTTACAGTCTCTGAAAATATGTATTTAAACATTTCCACCACTTCCAGCCACTCAACATACACCGCTATAACACCTCTCTCAACAAACATGAATTATCTTTACCTCTAGTAACAGTCCCCTTGTGGCTTGCAGGCATTCACAGGACTCTGAGCCGGTCTGTAAAATTGCTGTTCACTGTACATCGGATTCCTTCACCATCCATTATCAACTTCTCCCCCAATTCTACACTTTTTACTTATTTCCTTTTTGCGTTATTACTTCGACAATAATGTATCATTTTGTGTTACGACATGTACCTGATAATGCTCTCCGACAAGGAGAGTATGTGTTCGCACCTGTTTGTCTGTTAATTTGTTTGTCTGTTAGCAGGATTACTAAAAAAATAAATGAGAGATTTGGACCAAATTTGGTGGGTAGATAGCCCATGTCCCAGGGAACAATCGATTAACTTTTGGCACCGAACCGGATCGTATTACAGATTCTGGATCCGGAAAACACTTTTTGTGAAACCCTAATCAGTGATGAGAAAACCTAACCCATTATGAAGAGTGGTTTGGAAATTACGTTGCCCTTGTCGGAGTGATACGCTCGACTGAGTGCCCCTCTAGTTCTAAAATGTTCTCCATTAAAGTGAAATTCCAATTAACATAATCTAAATTCAGATCCATAGCCAAACAAGTGATGAGTTTTTCTCAACACCAGTTTCACAAGTTCATTAAGTAAAGAGAGCATGACTATCTCCCGCAATTTGTCCTTGTATTCATATATGCTGAAGATACCTTGGGAAACAGTCGACATCTCGGCTATCCAGGTAAATTTTCGGAAAGACTAATTCTGTATGTATGTGCGATGACAGGCTGCACCTTCAAGGATCGGGTGTACTTCCCTGGCGAAGTCGTGGATCTGGGAACTGGCGGTAAGGACTGCTGGGAGAGGAAGTGTCAGGACGGCAAGGTGGTGACGAGAACACTAGACTGCTGTGAGTGTTAATATGCCACACCATTCATCACATCAATACTACACCACACTTACCTCGTATTACACTGGTACTCCACCAGAGTAGGCTAACCCACTTACTCTTCCACACTCACCTTACAAAACACTGAGTCTGGAATACACACACTCAGTCAACTCTTTCTCTCCACCACATTGACCTTCGCCTGTAGCACCACAACCCTTCACTCAGGCCCACACTAGTAACTCGCCCTTCACCGCACTGGCGTCACCTGATGCCACACGCACGCTCAGTCACGCTTAGTCTCCACCTCAGTGAAAACCCTCCGCAGAACCTATCACCCTCTACTTCATTATCCAAACTCATCGTAACCTGACACAACCTAAATTAACCTAACCCGATAAACTAACTAATGGAACCAAACCAAACCTAATCAAACCAAGGAAACTGAACCTGACTGAACTAAGCTAGACTAACTTTACCGTGATTAAAGCAAACCCAGCAGAAGCTAACCTAACATAATCTCACCTAATCTAACCTATCCTGAACAGATTTAGCCTAACCACAATAAACCGAACCAAACATGCCTACTTGAACATAACCTAACAAAACTAAACCTAACCTAATGTAACTTAGGCTAACCTGATCTGAATCTCCCTACTCGTCTCCCAGGTTGCATCCACGACGGCAAGATGTGCAAATGTGGAGAAACAGTGGTTGATCTGGATAAGGCCCCTTGCGTTACCTCCACCTGTAAAGATGGAGCGTTGGTATTAGAGAAACTTGATGGATGTAAGTAATACCTCCTGGTTTTACTTAAATATAGTTTTTCATCTCATTATCCACTGAACTGAGAACAGTTTTAATATTAGTGAGATCACATAACCAGAAGACTCAATGCTCACATTAAGCCAGGAAATTACTTGAACCTCAGGAAGAACACCGTGCGTCCTTACTAAAGCACTGCTACCCATCAGGAAATTTTCACATAAGTTGGATGCAATGGCTGGAGGAGCCGGTGGTGCACAAGGTAACACGTCCAGCTCACAACTGGATAGGCCCGAGTTTGATTCTTGGGTCAGTCTGATACTAGGGCAAATTTTGTTTCCCCCTCGTCCATATTCACCAGTTGTACAATTTAAACTTGGACGTAACATCGATTGTCGGGTTGTAGTTTTGGGAACAGTTGGGTATAAAAACTGCCAAATCTAGTTTTGTCCTTTTCCGAGCAAAGGGCCCGAGGTTAGGCTACCGTTAGACCAGAATACTAAAAGGTAGGTGACCGACCGACGTTCATGGTAGCATCGACTTGACTGAAATCTGGACACCTCTTGGACTCGAGTTGTGGCATGTAGGTTACAATATTGTCCGACCTGAGCCACCTACCAATCCTGTTACCGGGCCTCAGTGATCCTCTTGCAGGCTGTAGGCACTGATTCTAAGTCGTCTTTTTCTTTCACCTGAGTAAGAACTCGATGTTACGTCAAAACATAGCCACTTCTATTTATCTATTAAATATACTGAATAAGAACAAAAACACAGGTAGGATGATGATTTGCAGTGTGGCGTTGTGTATGTACAGTGGTTTCGTAACAGTTACGTGATATGGGGTGAGTATAGTGTTGATGTGACTGTGGAGGCATGAAGTGCTAATTGTGTGGTGTGACTGGTTATAGTGTTGTGTGGAAGTGACACGTGTGCTGTGGTATGAATATAATGGGTTGGTGGTTGGTGTTGTGACTGAAGTGTGGCTGGGCGACAGGGGTGTCAGAGTAAGAGCTGTGTTGTGTGGTCATAACACTGGTGGTTGATGATTTTTTTTTTTTTTAATGTGTCCGACTCTGGGCATAGATTTCACAGCCTTCTATCAAGGCCCAGCAGTCCTCCCACATACCAACACCTCCACAAGTCACCATGTGGTCTGATCACAGATGTGCGGCATAGTTACTGTGGTATGATGACAACTGTGGCGATTGTGATATGGTGCGATGACAGTGTTGTGGTTTTATTTGGTGTGATCTCTAGTGTAAAGGCTGTGGTGAGGTGAGGTGTTGTATGGTGTTATATAGTGATATGTGATGTGATTATAGTGTAGATGGAAGTGCGGTGACTGATGCAGGGAGTTGTGATATTGCCTGGTGACCGTGATATAGTATGGGATGGCGATTGTGTTGTTGACTACAGTAGTGTGATTAATAATGTTGTGATTATTTGTGATTTGGTGACAGCCGCGAGGACTGTGAAGTGATTGATGTGGTGTGATGTGGTTTTATTGATATTACTGGTGTGGTGATTGTGGTGTGCTTTAGTGACAGTGGTGTGGTGCAGCATGGTGTTGTGTAGCGGCAAGCTGTATGCTGGAAGTGTAAGTGGATGGTGTGATATTGTAGTAGCGGTGTGATCTGGTGTTGTGGCTACGATGGAGAGGCAAGGGTACATGTATGAGCAGGTGGTGTGATGACTGGTGTGCTGTGGTGAGTTGTGTGGGGGTTGTTGCAGGAGGGACAAACACAACAGTCTATTTGCCCATCATGCATCTTTCTCATTGCTGGAGTCATAGGTGCTGGAACGAGACATAGTGGACAAATGTAAATATTATTTCCCACAGGCTAATGATAATATTCACCTCAGTCCACTGCGTCACATTCAAGCGTCTGTGAATCAGTCGTTCAAATAAAAGCAGGAGAGGTGACCGGACTTTAGTATTATTCCCGCGGGTGTTCAGGGCTTGGCTTTCTCTGCTTGTCTGTTTGATATTTGGCAACATAATCGTAAAATGAATGCATCCGAATTTGGTATAATGGTTGAGTATCGTCAGAACAACAAATGGTTAAATTCGGGGTGAAAAACCTCGAGAGAGTATGTCCCTGTCATGATAAGAAAAAAAGAAATAAAAATCATTGGATGGAACTGAACTAAAATTGCAAAAAATGGATTGAAGATCGTCGACGGAAAAAATATATTTTTCCAGAAAACTGTCAAAACTAAAGGTCACAATGGAAAGTTATAAACCTATAACTCTTTTTTTTTTTTATTTGGGTCAAACCTGGTGTAAAGGTTGAGGGTCACCAAAGAATAACGTGACGATTTTAAGAGTAATAGGTCAAAACCACTGAAGCAAGATCAGTCCAAATTTTTGTTCGTTTTGGGCCAAACTTGATAGAAGGGTCAAGGGTCAGGCGAGAATGAATGTGCTGACGTTTGCTCTGACGGTGAGGAGGGAAGCTGGGTGGCGAAGGGGAAGGTGTTCAGGGCAAAGGCGGGCAGATTATCTTATTTATAATGTTCTTGTTAATGAGTGGTGTGGTGGCTGGCGTGTTTTGTGGAGACAGACTGTGTGGAGGAAGAGCAGGTGTGTGGTGTGTTGACAGGTGTGGTGTGGTGTGGTGAGTGACGTTGATATTGGTGTGGTGGTAAGGCAGGCTGTATGGTGGAAGGACAGGTATCTTGGGTTACGAAGTCGTGGTAGTGTGGTCTTGTTGTTATACTTTGTTTTGGTGTAGAAGGCTGTATGGTAGAGGGGCAGGTGTGTGGTGCAGTTGTTGCTGTGTATTGTGTTGCATGGTGACTACTGCTGTGGGAAGTCAGGCTGTATGGTGGAGAGGAAGGTATGCAGACACAAACTGGTGGTGTATTTATTGCCGTGTGGTGCCGCTTCCCTTATGAGGTTATAGTGTTGTGTTATGGTGACTGGGTTGGTGTCCGGGTAGACTGCATCATGGAGGGGCTGCTGCGTAAACACAAACAGGTGGTGAATTTATAGTGGTGTGATGAATGGTGTGATTTCTGCGAGGTCAGTGCCAATTGTCAAATATTATGGTAATAGTGATATGGTGATTTTTTTGTGTGGTCTTGAGACAGGCTGTGTGGTGGAGGGGCAGGTGTACAAACACGGACAGGTGGTGGGTAAGGCAGGAGAAGAATCGTGCAGTGGCCCCGTGTGTTTGGACGGCAAGATCGTCAACCATAATGATGGCCTATGTAAGTTATATCTCTTATTTTCTCTTGGTGTAAGATATCTCACTCTCCCACTTGCAGTTATTTTTCCCTCGCTGTCAGGGCAGTTTTGCTTACGGTCTCTCATTGTTGTTTTGTGTTACATCTTACTCCCTGTTGTTGTTTTTATTTTTTTATAACACTCACACTCTTAGGTAAGTTTTCTCACTTGCACTTCATTTAGTGTAATATTTTATAAGGCTCATTTTTATAATATTTTGTAATTCTTATTTTGAGGAAAAACTGTCACTCTTCTTTTCCATTCTAGTTTCTGGGGGTAAGAAATAGCCTACACTTAGCCCCTTAATCGATGGAGGGCCTTCTACTGTAGTTTGGATATTATTGTCTGATAGTAGCGAGGGTAAACTGAATAATTAATAATTGCTGAGAAAAAGATGACATTCAGTCCCTCACATCAAAAAGATTCAGTCATATCATTCTTAACATCTACTAACATCCATTCAGACGCAGAGGAATCTAAACACCGCATTAAATTCAGTCTTTGCAAAAATTATTCTAGTCAAATGTAGAGACGCTTCCTGTTTTACCGGCCTAAATTAGTACTGTATTTGAGGTTGAACTAAAAACCATAATAAACATTAGTGGAATATAAGCGTTACCTTCACTGTAATCTAAAATGAGCTACAAATCATCTCTGGCATTGAAGGCCTTACATAATGTCCTGAGTAAAATGGAGATTCTGAAAACCTGTCATAGGGGGCGGCAGGAGGAGTTCAAGAATGCCTCAGACGCCGTATCATTCAGGCTACGAGCTTCGTCACATTAAGGTTGGCATCTGACATATCCTGACGCAAACTGTTCGATCATGTAGGTAGGGGTATAAATCTGGAAGAACACCCATTTATTGGACCACGTTCTTTATATTCTGTTTTTCAGTGCCAGGTATAATGGAGCGACAGTCAGATACGTGATGCCCAGAAAGTCACCTCATGAAACGAAGTGTTCTTCCAAATTTTACTTGGACCTTTACAACCAGACAATTGGCGTTAGAATACATCCTATCCTGACCTCAGAATGACGTGGCCATATAGCGTCCTCAGTAGCTATAAAACAAGGAACACAGATGAGATATTGCTCCTCATATTCTGACCACTGCTAGTTATACAGCCGGTATGCAAAAGCCCTTGAAATGAAAAAACGACCTTGATTACACACCTAATAATTTAATTCTTCGGGTCTTACTTCACTTCATTTATATACCAGTTTAATGCTTTCTGTTTCCTAGTTTTGGATATTACTTCCCCTGTTCTTTTTATGTGGTTATAATTGATGATGATGAAGATTTCCACTGCATAGTTAGTACAAAGAATTACAGCTATGACGGTATGCTAAATAAATATTATCACTCTGATCATATGTTCCACGCAGGCTGCAAAGATTTAATGGGGAATCGGTATCTGCCTGGCCAAGTGGTGGAGAGTCGGCCGAGTAAGTGCATGATGAAAGTGTGTCAGGGCAACGGTACCATAGCTGACGTCAGCATCCCAGACATGTGCAGCTGTGAGTATCGTAATCGTCTTGAGTACAGTCAGCAGGGAGTTTGTATGTGGTTACTGTGTGCGTGTTTATCTGGTATTCGTTGTCAGGTTTATGGAGGGGGGGAAAAAACGATATATCCAGCTATGAGTATTGTCATCAATTTATGTACAATTGACTGCATGACTTTGCATATAGTTATGGCTATTGCTTGGTTCAGTATCTGGTGCCAGTTATAAAATCTTTGCAAGGAAAAACATCCCTGATAATATATGCGGCTGTGATTATGGTGATCGTGATAGGTCTACTCGGCCACAGAACATGACGTATATCTATGACTATCCTGGGAGTAATTCCAGTAACTTTCCACTTTTACCTGAAAGTCATTCAATAATATCGAAACGAAACGAGAGTCATAACTGGGCGAAGGTGAGCCTCGGTTGGTTTAACTTTTCTACGACGTGTTCAGCAAACCGTGAATCGTAATTAATTCCTTAACTGTACTGCTTATAAGTTTAGTGTAGGAAAAAATAAGTACATCAAACATCTCTGCCACGTAATGCTGTAAGTATCTGTAACATGTGCTGCCGTAAGTACTATGATCATCTTTCTTGCACTCGTCCACTGGAATGCCTGTGTCCACATCGTTATCGTGTGGGTCACTATATGATGCTGATTATAATTTTCACTCAGGGAATGAAAAATAAAACAAGTCTCTCCGACATGAACAGCTGAAAGTACTGTGATCGTACAAGAGTTACACCTTCAGTCTGAACCTGTGTTTGTTTTCACAGTGTACACAGTTTCAGCAGGTGGGCATAGTATTTCATTTGAAGAGTTCAAGGATATGTATAATTCAGACACATTCCTTGATGATCTTGTGTACATTCGGCCACATACATTAGTATACAGGGATTAGTGTACCATTGGCCCTTTTTTTTTTTTTTATCCTGGATAACTTAAAATTAAATGAATTGGAGAAAATAAACAAAAAAATAGATATTTAATAACAACAACAACAATTGCAGTAATAATAATAGTATTCATCATCCAATCCTGTGTTGCCCCATAAGGATCGAAGAAGCCCGAGGCTAGGCAAGTTGGTCCTGACATTTAAGATGAAAGTGACCAGCCTCACTCATCCCTGAGTGGCACTGCATGCGCAATAAACCCCAACCACCCCCTTGGATATAAACCTGCGCAAGCTCAATCCGACTGGAGCGCCTTAATTACCCGCTAAACCACCAGGCGCCATAATTTGGTTATTTGGTTACCGTCCAGAGTAGTAAATTGTTTCCTAGTGTACAAGAAACCATTTGGTTTATCACTCAGTGCAGAGTCACCGTAGACAGAAGGAAGAGGAAAGAATGAAGGAAAGAAATACAGAGAACGAAGGACGGAAACAAGGAAGGATGAAAGAATAGGACAGACACCCGAGAGCAGCACTACTATGAGTGAGTGGATGGTGAGCGCTCCCACCTGCTACTACTACTATTATTACTAACAATAAAAACAATATCATCCTATATGATGTAAACCTTAGGATCTTTACCTGCTACCAGATATGACACACTCCGGAAAAGTAGGCGCTATCAGATCTTTGTGGTAAAATTCACTCATGTTAATAATTCCTCATATTTCATGGCATACCAAGCAAAACACTGACTACGGACAGAGGGATAGAAATGGATGGATGAAGATACATACAGAGGCAGAGGATAAGGGTGTCACGCCACGTATTGACCTGGCACTCGATGGACAAGCCACTACTCTACAAACTTTATAAAGTATTGTGTTTATGAGAGAGAGAGAGAGATTTGAGTTTTGTCTGAGGGCATACTGAGACTTAAGAAAGATTGAAGATCTGCCTTTATGACCCTATTGAAGTTGAATCCTTCCTCTTCAGGTTGTGCGTTTGGAGGAAAACTATATCCCGACGGTGGAAGATTCGACATCAGCCCTTGCATTCGCCTTACTTGCAGAAATGGCATATGGATCCAAGGCCAAATCCTCAAATCATGTAAGAGTTCTTGTACAGAATTTCCATCAAACTGCAAGACTACATTTTTCAGTAGAAGAGAGTGGTCTTATTTACTTCTTCGATCCAGTGGTATTTTTTCCCTAATCTTACTGCCACAAAGTGAACCTGTTCGGCTTAGGGGAGTACCCTAGTAGTGATGAAGTAATGAAGGCCAAATATAATCATGCAACTTTTCTAAGTCAGAATAAAACAGCTTGGAGTAACAAGAAAAATCTAGACGTCCTCAGCCTGAAGGTATTAAGGAGATGAGCTTCACTGATCGTCTCATAACAGTGCTATTCAGTATCATATCTTATATTACCTGACGCCAAATCACATGCCGAGTGACGTCGACAAAAGACATCTAGGTATTTCTGTCCCTACTCAGTAAGGACCACTCATTCAACGACAACACATCCCCCCGTCCATATTCTCACACTTCATTCCTCCAACTCATATGCGGTCTTCTCTTCCTTTTTCATCCATGCTACCTCACTCAAAACCTCTCCTAGTTAATCTCTCACTCTCCATCTTCCCACATGGTCGAGCACCTCACTGTGATTCATCACGTGTCTGAGGCAACTGACAGCAAACTCTTTTCTGTATCCTACAACTTTCTCTATATTCATTTCAAAGCCAAAGGTGGCCGTTGCGTATATGTACGCAACAATCTATCTTGCTTTCGTGTTCCTGAACTTGATTCTTCTGAATTCTCTACTCTCTGGCTTCGACTCTCCTGTCATTCTCTGAATAAATATATCTGTGCTATTTACTTATCTCCTAATTCTACTATCAAAAATTCTTTGACTATCTTTTTTCTACGATGGAACACATTCTATCCATTTCTCCTTTCTTGGAAATCTCCATTCTAGGAGATTTCAATGTTCACCACCACCTTTGGCTCTCCTCTCCTTTCACTGATCCACCTGGTGAACAAGCCTACATCTTTTCTATCCTTAATGACTTACAGCAGCTTGTACAGCACCTTTACCCGTATCCCTGACTGCCTTGGAGAGAGTTCCAACATACTTGACCTTTTCCTAACAACTAATCCTTCTGCTTACTCTGTTGATCTTTTCTGTCCGTTGGGCTCCTCCGATCATAACCTTATAACCTTAACCTGTCCTATCGCTCCGGTACGGCCTGTGGACCCTACAAAGAAACGCCATCTGTGGCACTTTGGAGCTGCAAATTGGGAGGCCCTCAGGCAGTACTTATTTGATTTTCCTTGAAATGATTATTGCTTCCATGGCCGCAAGCAATCTGATGCCTTGCAATTTACGGAGGTTATTCTCTCAGGCATGGAAGCATACATTCCTTTCTCATATCCTCTGACTAAAGCAAGAAAGCCTTTGGTTTAATCACGCTTGTTCTAATGCTGTCCGCAACAAGGAGAGGGCCTATAGAAGGTACCGGAGCCAACCCACCCCTGAATCACATTTTTTTTTTATATTTCTGACCGGAATCGTGCTAAGTCTGTTCTTCACTCTGGTAAAAATAATTTCATCCGTGATAAATGTTCTCAACTCTCCAACTCGAATTATTCTTGCTCCTTCTGGCACCTTGTCAAAACCTTTCTAACAACTTTACCTCATCACCCTTCCCTCCTCTTTTCTACTCTGATGGCTCTGTAGCTATTTCTTCTACTGATAAAGCAGATCTCTTCGCTCAGACTTTCTCCTCCAATTCCACATTAGACGATTCCGGTGCTGTTCCTCCATCACTTCCCCCCTCTGACTTCCTCATGACTGACATTAAAATTTCTTCAGCCGATGTATTTTCTGCCATCACTGGCGGCGATACTAACAAGGGATATGGGCCTGATGGAGTCCCTCCTGTTGTCCTCAAAAACTGTGCTTCTGTGCTTACACCCTGCCTAGGTAAACTCTTTCACCTTAGTCTGTCAACTTGTACCTTTCCTTCTTGCTGGAAGTTTGCTCTCATTCAAACAGTCCCAAAGAAGGGTGACCATTCCCAACTCTCTAACTATCGTCCAATTGCTTTAACATCCTGAGTCTCAA
>JAGKTI010013889.1:7676-21292 GCA_018397915.1 Birgus latro
TCTCTCTCTCTCTCTCTCTCTCTCTCTCTCTCTCTCTCTCTCTCTCATTGTTAACTATTAACTACTGCTAAAGTACATCGATAAGACCATATAATTCTACGAATGATTTATTTTCTGAGGACAAAACAATGAGTTTGGATCCATCCCTGTAAATTGTGGCAGCATCGCTTGTGCAATGTTGTCAAGTAGGGTGAAAAGATCACTGCGCTGCACCCTACCACCTGACCTGGTGGCTGGGAGTGGGGGTAAAGTGGCAACACAGCTAGCGGTCATATGCCTCAGGCGGCCACAGCTAAAGTGACTCCATATTTTAGACAATGTATAGCTCTGTCCTTTCCCACCCAAACTACTCACCAATACCACATCTACATCGTATGGGGGGTGGGGTGTCTCATGCCCGCTCACCCCCCGAGCCCCCCCATCCTCCACCTCCCTCCACTCACCTCTTCATATCGAATGATGTGGCAGTTTCCCTGCTATGATCTTTTTGTGTTAGTTTCCTCTTGCTGTAATACCTTCCACACCACCTCCCCAAGATTGGGGGGGGTCTCATCCCCCCTTACCCCCACCAGAGACCACCCCTCCTCCCCCCCCTTTATATTGTATGATGTGGCAATTTCCATGGTATGATAGCTCTGTGTATGTTTCCTCCTGCCATAATACCCCCCACATTGAGGGTGTGTCTCATCCCCCCTCACACCCACCAGAGATCCCCCACCCACCTCTACCACCTTCCTCTCTCCCTATCCTTTGTCCTGAATATGATATGGTAATTTCTCTTCCATGACCAGCTTGTGTCTGTGTAACCAAAAATTGGTTTTCCTTTATTTATTTATTTATTTTTACCCTCATGCTTACTTCTGCTCCTAGTTTCATCAATGGAAACATATTTGACATTGATTTCATTAATTTTGGCAAGGTTCTTTAGTGAAAATTAATTTTTTGCCAAATTTTTCGAGTTTGGATGGATAGATGGGTGGAAAAAATTTGTTTGCTTTTTTTTTTTTATAACTCTCATGCTGACGCTACACCTAGTTTCATCAGCAGAAACATATTTTACATTGATTTAATTGATTTTGGTAAGATTCTCTCTAAAAAATTAGGCTTCCATTGATGTTTTCTTGTTTTGTCTTCTTCCATGAGAGGAGACTTTTATAAGCTTTGACGGACTGTTTTGCAGTAACCATTAGGCCTAGGGGACTGAGATTGGCATTTGCAGGTGTGTAAATTCAAGCTTTTCAAATTTGTAAGGAAAAATTTTATCTTGGTAAAATTTGAAAAATCGACACCAAATTGCGGCTGAGGTAGAAGATAGCTTCTGAAAAATGCGGTCTTTAGGGGTAAACCACTTTTATCAAATGTATCCTAAAATTTATGAATTGTTTTGGCACACGCTGTTTCATTTGGCATTGCATTACACTGATCAATTGCCCTGTTTGGGAAACTGAATTTCCGTATGTCTTTGTCACCTCCCTTTTTATGCATTTTTTTGCAGTGTTCACTTGCTGATGCCTACCCATAGGTTATATACTCATTGATGTCTATTTTCTCTTTCCCTGAGATGCATTTATATAGTGTAATCATGTCTCCTCCTTTCCTTCTCTCTTGTGATGTTGGTAGGTTGTTTTTCTAGTCTTTCTTCATAGATCCTTTAAGCTTGGTACCCATCTTGTAGCAGCTCTTTATACTTTTTCAGTCTTATCTATGTATTTTGAGATGAGGATTCCAGACCACTGGTGCATATTCCAGGGTTGGTCTGATGAATGATTTTATTATCTTTCTCAGCATGTTTTTATTTATACATAGCGGGCACGCACAGTACGCGAGTGGATGGGTGGTCCACGACCTTGTGCACTGTGATTTCACGTACTGTGAATACGTAATCTTTTGGGAAAAATAACATATGGGAGGGACCCCCTCAAACCTTGATATTTTTTTAACGTTAGAGATATAATAAAGGGAAAATTTCAAAGACATATACTTCAGATATAGCTAAAATAACTAATATATGGTCAGTCACCTTAAAAACAGTAGACAACAGGCCTGATGGACTTAAATAGCAAGGGTTCTGACGCATGGCAACATACTTAGAGTGCCCCTGGTCATCGGCTGCCACACCACATATGTTTAACGTTTTCCAGTGTTGTATTATTCCAAGCTTTGATGAAGAAATTTATGGTCTTTTGAATGTTATATTTCTTCCAGAATGCAGCAACAGTCATAAATTATGGTTGGGGTTGCAGGTATACCAGGTGGAGCAGGTGAATCAGGTGGGGCTGTGGAGGTGGAGGAGGAGGCGGCTGGTAAGGTGGGGCAGTGGAGGTGGAGGGGATGGCGGTGGGCGAGTCAGTGGTGGTGGTGAGGGGAGGTTGTTACTGCTCACATTTTCGGCAATTTCCTTCATCTCTTCTTGTTTGTCTGTTTCTTTCATTTTGTTATGGTCATATTTGCAGTATAACAACTTGGCATTCATGAAATAACTGTTATTAAAGTGACTGCAAACGTTATTATAGAAACTGGGTACTATTCTAACCAACTGTTATTGCCGAAAATGTTATTGTCAAAGTCGTAATTGGCGAGCTCTTACTGTAGACTCCTCTTGAGCCCCTTCCCCATTAGCCTTTAATGTCAGGATGGACACATCATGTGGGGGGGTCTGCGTGGTCTGGGAAAATAGTGGTTTTGTGTCACTCCTTGCCTCTGCCTCACTTATTGTGGGTTAAACTCTGGCATTCAAAGTTTTTTGGCTGTGATTTTTGGTCACTCGTGTACTATGCAATTCGCGCACTGTGATCATGCGTACTGTGCAAGCCCACTGTATGTGAATGTTGTTCTCTTATTAGTAAGTAGTGTATGCATGTTCCATACCTTCTCATTTATGTGGTCAGACAGTGATAGTCTGTTATTAATAACCACTCCTAGGTCCTTCCCTTTTTCTGATGTGTGTAGAGATGAGCTTCCTAGCTTATAATCCCAATCTGGTCTTTTTCCACTTTTACCAAACTTAATTACATGGCATTTGTCCACATTGAATTCCATTCACCATTTGTTGCTTCATTCATAAAGTTGATTTAATTCTTCTTGCAGCTCTCTGTAAGAGTTTGTGTTTTTGATTCTCCTTTGTATTTTTGCATCATCAGCAAATGTATTTAGATAGCTTCCATTTCCAATACAGTATTCCTGTTTATATCATTTATATATACTAAGAACATAATTGGTGCCATCACTGAATCCTGTGGAACTCCATTAGTCACTTCCCTCCATGTTGAGTAATTTCCCCTTGGTACTGTTCTCATTTCCTTTTTTCTGGAAAAGTCCTGCATCTAACAGTACAGATTACTGTGGATTCCTTCTTAATGGTACAGTTTTCATGAAAGTCTTTAGTCCCTGTCAAGTGCTTTCTTAAAATTTAAATACTGTGGATACTGTCCACTCATCCTTCTCTTTTCTGTAGTGTGTCTGCAACTCTGGCATAGCAGCTTAACCCCTAAAGTACTAAGCCCGACGATTGACGTTTTTTTCACAATTTTTTAAGTGGACGAGGAATGTCGATCATGCAACTTTAACTAAAAACTGGTGACAGCTTGCTTCACCCCGGCTGTGATGTAGATGGCTTCTGACCAATCAGAACTAAGTGTTGCATATGAAGAGGGAGGATCCAGGCCTATACCCAGGCAGTGGGGGGTGTACCACCCCACCTCCCTCTCGTCACGTCCCTCTATCATAGACCACTGTGTTCTTACTACCCTACCTTCCTCCATTCTTACCACCACCACCACCCCTTCCACACCCTCCTCATGCATCCTCCACCCCTCCAATGTAGATCCCCCCCATGACCCCCCCCACCAGTCATCTGCGGTGAAGGTATTTCCCCCCTACCCTCCCTCCACATCCCTGTACTCCAGTGGGGCCCTTCCTTTGTGTCTGGTGGTGGTCTCCTCGTATCCCTTCATCCCTGTACACCCCCTCCTGGCCTTACCACCTCCACCCCCCCTAGCATGGAGATCCCCCACCCCCCAGCCTTGGATATTAAAATTACCTGTACTTTATTTGTGTCATTTCATACAGATACTCACTCTACAATTACTTTGTTTTATTTTTATTTATTTATTTATTTTTTTGAGGGAAAAAACCCTTGTTACCTGTCTACTTTACATGCCTTTGGATATAATTGTGTAACTGTCAAAGATTATAGCATATTTTCTTCATTCTTGTGTATTTCTTTGTACATTTTATACATCTGAGCGTGTGGTAAAACTCCTTATCACTTGATTATTGGTTCAGCTCCATCTCTGCCTATCTGTCCCCATATTAGTGCTCTGATGAGAAAATCTTTGTTACCTGGCTATTTTACCTGCCTGTGGATAAATTATATACCAGTCAAAGATTATAGCATATTTTCTTCATTTTATACTTCTTTGTACATTTTATACATCTGAATATATGATAACACTCCTTATCACTTGTTTATAGTTTCAGGGGATGGGAGGTATGTGAGAGAGAGGAGGGGAGGGTAATTTTTACTATTTATCATATTTTGGGGGAGTTTTTGACCATTTTCTTTTTTTCTCAACACTTTACAATGGTTTATAACATCTATACAAACAAAAAAATTGTGATTTTGGTTATTTCTGTATGTTTACAATGGTTTAGAACATCTATACAAACCCAAAAATATGATTTGGGTTATTTTTGTACGTATTTTTGGGAAGAAAACTGGTGCGAGCAGCGTATTTTCTTTCTCACCCGGGCTGCGACGGGTAACTATCATTAACTTTGACAGGCCATAGCTTGGTAACTATTGGGTCTAGGAGGGTGGGGTTTACGTTTTCAGGTATGTAAATTACCTTTGATAAAGTTGAGAAATAGGCCTGTTTTTGTGTCCTGGGGGATAGTCGAGGCTGGAGAATTGCATGCCAGAGGGGTTAACAGATATGTAAACATGATATTCCTTTTCTAAAACCGAACTGTCTTTCTGTTGTCATATTGTATCATTCCAGATGGTTTACCCAGATTTTTCTTTTAAGCTTTTCTAGTACCTTGCTTACAACACTGGTCAGGGATACTGGTCAGTAGTTGAGTGGATTCTGTCTGTTTCCTTTCTTGAATAGGGGAACAATGTTTGCATTCTTCCAAATATCAGGTAGTTTACCTTGACTGAAGGATTCCTTGAATATTAAATATATTGATCTGCTTAACTCTTCTGTACATTCATGTAGCACCCAACCAGAAATTTTGTTTGAACCATTTGCTTTTCTCTTGTCTAATTTACTCTTCCTGTATCTCTTGTTCCAATGTTCGTATATCTGGTAACATATGTGGGCATGCATTTTCCCCATCATCTGTCTCAAAGTTACTTTCTTCTGTAAAAACTGATTGGAAATTTTTGTTAAGAACATCACAAATATCTTTTTCTTGGATATAGGTTATCCCCTCATCCTTGATGGACTGTATTTTATCTTTAACTTTGATTTTGCTTTGGATGTAGCCGTAAAAAAGCTTCAGTTAATCACTACATTTATTCATAATGTCTTCCTCATCTGTCTTTGAGCTTTTGTCCTTATGCCTGTACAGTAAACCCTTCATAAGCCGAACTACATGGGGCTCTACCCTGGTTCGAATTACCGATTTTTCCGGCTTACCGAATTTTCACCCCCCAAAATTGCTAAATTACCAAATTTCCACCCCCCAAAATTGCTAAATTACCAAATTTCCACCCCCCAAAATTGCTAAGACAATACCTATTACTTGTCCTTTCAACACTAAATTAAAGAAGCATATATAAATAAATAAGTTATGACAAAAAACAATTTAGTGCATTTGATATACATTTAACCCATTCAGTGCTGCGTGTATTTTCATTTTGTTCTTGCTGCCACCAGACAATTTTAGTCAGTGTAGGTTGGATCTGTGGAAGTGCACGGGGTTGGTACAGCCTTCGTTAGCCCCTTCAATATGTGAATCCAGTCCTGAGTGCCATAAAATCGGCTGGAGGAAGCATAAATAAAGGAGAAATAGTCGTCACAGTACTGAAGTGGTTAATTGGTAGAAAATCATTCACAGAGGCAGTACAGACCATCGGCAGCGTGTGTCGGAGATGGATTTTCAGCCCCCCAAATTGCAATAACAATACTTATTACTTGTCTTCTTAACACTAAAGTAAAGGAGCATATACAGTGTATAAATTAATAAAGAAAGACAAAAAAGAAAGAATTCAGTGCACATAATTTGCCTTTCGTCAGAGGCAGTAGATTCGTCGGCAGTTTGTTTTGTTTTGGAGACAGAGGTGGTGGAGGTGGCTGAGTTCACACTTAAACGTAAATCCTAAAAAGTACCCAGTATTTATTTCACTCTACATTAAGAACTAAACTTAAATGTAATCACTGTAATAGACTGCAGTGTAACACCTTTCGTTAGAGGCAGTAGATTCGTCGGCAGTTTGTTTTGTTTTGGAGACGGAGTTGGTGGAGGTGGGTGAGTTCACACTTTAACATAAATTCTAAACAGTACCCAGTATTTATTTCACTCTATATTAAGAACTAAACTTAAATGTAATCAGTGTAATAGACTGCAGTGTAACATTTCAGTAATAATAGTACTGAACTTTAATCATGATCACTACACTAAGTCACATGCGCACATTTTTCTTTTTTTTTAGCTTCATTCCTTTACGACTAGAGGTGCCAGTATCACTTCTTTTGAGCTTTGAACCTTCCATGGCAAGGTAGAGGGCAAAAGGAGAGCACTGCTCAGCACTAGATGACAGTAAGAATGGCGCAACTACCGTCTCCCAAAGCAAGCAGCAGACTGGCACCACGTGTCCGCCTGGCGTGTCCGCCTGGTGCCATTTCTCCCCCTACTTTCGCATTTTGGCCTACTTTCATACGTGGTCTCGGCCTGAGTTCGGCTAACCGAAGATTCCGGCTTCTAAAAGTTCGACTTATGGAACATTTACTGTATAATCATTTCTTGCCAGTTTATAGTTGTTATATGCCCCCTCATTATTGTGTCTCCTGTATCTGTTCCACAGCTAGTCTCTTTTCTCTTTTGATTTTTTACATTTTGTGTTAAACCACTTTTTCATCTTGAATTCTGTTTCTTTGTGCTGAAGGATATAATTTTGGACTCCTGTTTCGTAAAGTTCACGGAATTCTCTATACATAACATTAATATCTTGTCCTCTTCACTTCTTTTTCCCAATCTGTTTCTATGAAGTACTTCTTTAAGTCATGGTAGTTGCCCTTTTTGTAGTTTAGGCTCTTTTTGTAACTTTTGTTACTTCTAAATATATCATATGCAATCCTGAAGTTGCAATTTAATACTGAGTGGTCGCTTGTGCCGAATGGAGAGTGATACGTTATATTGTCGATATTGTTATCTTGCCTGGTAAATATAAGATCTAGTACTGATAGATCATCTAGTCCTCTTTTTCTGGTGTTTTCGTTTACATGTGGTGTTAGGAAAAACTACTCTTGTATAAGATCCAGGAGTTTTAGATCCCAGCAGCTTTCATAGCTGCTTACATCAAGAGTAGTACAATTTATATTTGTATTGAAATCTCCAGTTATTATAATTCTTTTAGATTTATCATCCATTCTATCTAGTGGAGCTCTTAAACTCTCAATTGTACTTTTTGCCAGGTCTTCATATTTTCCCCTTTCTCAAGTGTTTATTTTGGGTGGCATGTATAAATTTGCCACAGTTATTTTCCCTTCAGATGTGGCAGTCTCTAATGCAGTCACTTCTACTTTTGAGGGTATATCTAGTTCTGTCTCTTGGGCTTTTAAATTTTTCTTTGCTAATACCAGAATTCCTCCTCCTTTTTTCCAGATTTCTGTTTCTATTTCTCTGTATATGTTGTGTGTGTTGAATGTGTTGAGTTTACTGGAGTGTGGTGAGTGCTTTAGTATGTTTATGTTGAATGTGCTTGAATGTATTGTGTGTTGAATGTGTGTTGTGTGTATTGTGTGGTATGTGGAGTGTTGGTGAGCATTGAGTGTGTTGGTGTGTGCTTTGTTGGTGTGTAATAAATGTGTTAATGTGTATTGGTGTGTGTTGAGTGTGTTAGTTTGTGTTGAGTGTGTTGGTTTGTGTTGTGTGTGTTGGTTTGTGTTGAGTATGTTGGTTTGTGTTGAGAGTACTGGTTTGTGTTGAGTGTGTTGGTTTGTGTTGAGTGTGTTGGTTTGTGTTGAGTATGTTGGCTTGTATTGTGTATGATGGTTTGTGTTGAGAATGTTGGTTTGTGTTGTGTTAGTTTGTGTGTATTGGTTTGTGTTGTGTGTTGGTCTGTGTTGTGTGTTGGTCTTTGTCATGTGTTGGGATATGTCATGTGTTGAGTATGTTGGTGTGTGTTAACTTTACATGCATTGGTTGTGTTGTGTTTTTTTTTTTGGTGTGTGTGGAGCATTTTGTTGTTTGCTAAGTGTATTGGTGTTTTTACCAGCCTCAGTAGCAAAGCTGGTATTGTTTCTAATTTGTCTGTCAGTCTGTGTGTGTATCTGTTAGCACAATAGCCTTGCAGTTGCTCAAGATATCATCACAAAATTTTACAAGTGTGTAATAGAGATGAAAATCTAGTACAAGTTCAAAATTGGCGAAAGTAGGTCAAGGTCTGTGTGTCTGGTAGTATGATAACTTCGCAACTACTCAAGATATCATCACAAAATTTTACAGGTGTATTGTAGGGATGAATATCTCCTTGAGTTCAAAATTGATAAAAGTAGGTCAAGATCAAGGTTATATTCCGAGCCGCGCTAGGTATGTATTGGCTCGCAGCTGGTGTGATTCCCCCCTTTTGGGGGGGCCCCCTCTAGTTTGATGGTGTGTTTTATGTGGTATTGTGTTGCTGTGGTGTGTATACTGTGTTGGCATATGTTGTCTCGGTGTGATTTGTGTTGGTGTGCGTTGAGTGAGTTGGCATTTGTCGAGTGAGTTGGTGTTTGATAAGTGCGCTGGTATTTTTATGTGGTGTGTTTTATTACATGCTGTTGTGTTGCTCTGTTGCATTATTGTATTGGTGTGTGTTGCATGTCTTGATGTGATTTGTGTTGGTGTTTGAATGTGTTGGTGTGTTTGTGTTGGCTTGTGTTGAGGTGTTGGTGCAATTTGTCTTGGTGGGTGTTGAGTGTGTTGGGATGTGTTGATTGTGTTGGCATGTATTAATTGACTTAATGTGATTTGTGTTGGTGTGTGTTGAATGTGTGTTGGCATGTGTAAGTGTCTTAGTGTGATTTGTGTTGGTGTGTGTTAAATGTGCTGGTGTGTTGCAGGTGATGGGGCTGGTAGCATCCATGGTACAGGACAGTGTGCAGGGTGTGTCCGTATCATGCCAGGTAGATCCACCCACCAGAGTGAGTCTGATGCCCAAGGTCCCACCAGTTATCTTCGGGGGACAACACCTGGTGTTATACACTAGGCTGCCTCCAACCACTATGGTGAGCATTTGGCCCGTACAATGATTCCTCGGTTACCGTGCACTTGGTTTTGGCAGTTTTTCTATCACTGTTAGATGAAAACTTGCACTCCTGCCATTGTTGTGCATTTTTTAGCTAAAAAAAAAAAAAAGCTTAGTTATCATGTATCTGAGCTGGTTTCTGCTGACAGTAATGGTACAAAATCTTTGGTTTCTGATGGCTTAGAGGAATTCAAAGATAAGGCCCTACTCGGAGTTAATCCCTGGTGGTGGAAACCACTAACTCTCCACCCCATTAGCCTCAGAGCCCCTTACCTCAAGCCCATCTCAGGTCACTATATGGTATGTGTTTCTTCCTTATTATACCCTTTTCATAATTTTCTTTTAACATAACCATGCCTATATGTGTTTCTGATACTTAGCATAACAGTGTGTATGTATTTAATTGGTCTATATTGTTGTGAAAGGGAAAATTTGGATTTACAAGTGGGGTGCTTTGGTACCAGTTAGGATAAATCCCATAGGTTCTATGCTTTCATTATCATGTAATTTTGTTACCATGCACTAGATGCAGTACGAAACAGAAACCACTAAGAGAGCACATACCTCCACCAATGCCATTGTCCCCCAAATTTGAAAACTCGTGCTATAGTTTTCATGCTGTACCATGAAAAAAAGCATGACTGTATCAGTTGCTCATCAGTGAAAAATCATCAGTGATTGTTTTGGAAATATGTACAGTCCATCCTTGAAAACAGGAAAACATTTACTTACATACCTTTAGACAGTTATTACTGCCAAACACAAACATAACAAGCATTGGATTTATGGCCATTTTAAAAATCCACAATATTACTCTATCTTGCAGTGTTAACAAAACTAAAAAAGAAAAACTTGGATATGCTTCTGGATCTGTATCCACCTCAGTATCTAATAAACTTTTCCTTGGTCAGTGGGCCATCCCTCCAAAAAATTTCATTGAAATTCGACTGTAACTTTTCGAGATATTTTGTGAACAGACAAACAGACAGACATTGGTGATCACATAACCTCCACCCCAACTTCATGTGATAAGCAAGGGATCACTATGTTTCAGAAACACTACATTGATGTAGAGGGAGGAACCAATGTCATGTGGGTGGTATAACACCAGATGATTTTCACTGTTATCATTATTTTAACCCTGTGTTTTACTAACCAGAATGGTGAGGCTGCATGCTGCTCGATCATTGTGAAAATGAAACAATCTGGTAAAGCTTGGCAACTCCCTTTGCACAATCAGATGCCAGCTTACTGACCTAAAAATGCCCCTACCACTTCCCCCCCCCCCAAAAAAAAAAAAAAAAAAACATTGAAAGGCTTGTGAGAAGGACCATAAGGTGTTTATGGCATTCATGGATCTGGAAAAAGTATATGACAGGGTGGACAGAGAGAGATTGTGGAAAGTTTTGCACATGTACGGTATAGATGGTAAGCTGCTAGGTGCCGTCAAGAGTTTTTATGATGATAGTAAGCATGTGTAAGGGTTAATGGGCATCTAAGTGAATGCTTCACGATCGGTGTGGGTGTGCGACAAGGTTGTGTGATGTCCCCATGGTTGTTCATTATATATATATATGGATGAGATGATGAGAGAAGTAAAAACACGTGTAATGGAGAGTGGGATGGCGTTGGTAATGAATGGTGATGGATGGACTATCTCAAATTTGTTGTACACTGATGATGCAGTACTGCTTGCAAATGCCGGACAAGAAAGTGATAGGCTAGTGCAGAGTTTTGCTGATGTCTGTGAGCATCGTGCTTGAGAGTAAATGTAGAAAAGAGTAAAGTGATGGTTATTGAGAGGGAAGGTGGGTCCCAGTGCGATGTTACAGTGAATGGAGAGAGGCTGGATTTGGTGAGAGAGTTCAAATACCTATGTACAGGAAAATGTGCAAAAGAACTTGAAAGTAGAGTGACACAAGGAAGAAAAGTAGCTGGTGCAATGAAGGCTTTGATAAGAAACAGAGGCTTGACTGTTGCAGCTGCACGAGGCTAACATGAAGGAGTGTTAGTGCCAACTTTAACATATGGATGTGAGACTATGGTGTGGCATGAAAATGAAAAGTCAAGAGTAAGGGCATTGGAGATGGGACTGCTGAGGAATGTATGTGGAGTATAGAGAGTGGATAGGATACAAAATAATGTGATTCATGAAAGATGTGGAGTGAGGAAGTTGGTGGACACCGGAATCGAAGAGAGTGTACCGAGATGGTATAGTCATGTGGAGAGAATCAATAACAATAGAGTGGTGAAAAAGGTATATCTGAGCAAATCTGAAAGAGGGAGGAGACGAGGTAGGCCAAGGAGAAGGTGGAGAGATGTGGTGGATGAGTGTATGAGGAAGAGAGGTTTCGAAGTCGGTGAGACTAGGGAACTGACAAGAGATCGAGCTGGCTGGATAAATGATGTGAGGAGAAGTGCATGATCAGGGATTTGGCACCCCTTTTTAACATGGTAGCGTCCGGATTGACTCTATCGGATGTGTTTATGTGAAGCTACAGAATGTGTTGAATGGTTTGGTGTATCTGATAGAGCCAGGATTCCTGGGTCTTGAATGATGAGTGAATGGAAGCATGGCCCATTGGATTGGGCAAATTTGGGCTGTCTGGGCATTGCTACTCCTCACCCTGCCATAGGGTGGGAAAGGAGATCTGGATGATGATGAAAAGTCTCCTAAAAGTACCCAAACCAGGTTATCTGTGGCAATCATCAGGGGAGGAGGGAGGATCTAGGGAGGCCCCTGTTACTGTCTTGAAGGCTCTAAGAACTAGTTTCATAACAGCCTCTCAGTATAGGCCAGCTTTGCCATGAGGGACCAGCAAAAATTAGGTGTAAGGGAGTTTGGCCAATGGAGCCAAATGCCCAAGTTTGATTACAAGTAGTAATGATGATTTTATGAACCAGTAAGTGTATGGCTGCCACCAATCTGTGAGGTATGGTAGAGTATGATGAGAGTGAGAGTGAAGTTTGATTACAAGCTTGTTAACCACCAAGGCAGGAAAGATACTCTTTAGTCTCATGTAGACAATTGAAGTGAACTGTATTTCTTACTTTCATGAGTCTTTATCCAGAATGCTAATCTCTGTCTTTCGGGTATCTGTTGGGATGATGATGATGAAGTAATGCAACCTGCATACAACCCATGTGTCATGAATGCAAATAAAAGCTAGGGAATGGTGTGGTAGAGGTGTCACAGGTGTAGAAAGATGCTAATTCTTCTTATTGTGCCTCTCATATCTTGCTGTGGTGTGTTAAACTATTACATCAGTTACATGAAAACTTTTGCTTTTAGAGCAATATACAGTATATGAATTTCATTCATCACCCATGTCATTGACAGAAACTCTGAAAATATTTGAAGCTACAAATATGGACTCAGACATACAAATCACAGTAATTATGCTGTGCATTGGGTTCTCATCCAGTTGCACCTGGTTGCTACAACAGCAGTGCAAAGGTATAGTTAACTGAGTTAGTATATGGATGTGTTGGTACAGGTGCAGGAAGTGAAGGTGACAGGCAGTGTGGGAGGCCATGCCATTGCCTACAGCGTGAAGGGTGAGGATGTGGTGCAGGTGCACGACCAGGAGATGAGCCTCCACCGTCTGGCAGCACGCGCACAGATCAACCAGTGGCAGTTGGATGGTGACGGTAGGTCACAGCACAGTGGATAAAGTGGGCTCAGGGAAATGAGAGGTCTGGTTATGTGGTGTCCAGGAAGCTGAGGGGTCTAATCAAGTGGGATTGAGAGGTCTGGTCAGGGTAAGCCTAAGGAACTGATATTCGTTATCTGATCAGTTGGGCCCAGGGGATTTAGATGTTTGATCAGATGGGTCCGAGGGGACTGAAAGGTCTGATCAGGCGAGTGATAAGGAGACATTAAGAGAAAGTCAGGGAAGATAGATCATAGGTCACTGTGAGCCAGGAATGAATGTGTAGGCAAGGTAGGTCAAGGAAAACAAAACAGTTTAGGTCAAGGAATGTGGGACAAAACAGGTCAAAGAATTCTGAGCAGCAGACAGATTTACATTATGTTAGTGAGCTGAACACCATATCACTGCCAGGCAATCACACCCCACCTTGAAACAGATGATCACAGCCAATCATTACCAACATTTGCAATGTCATCAGTATCTGTGACCCCCCCCCCTCTCTCTCTCTC
>JAGKTI010013890.1:0-22404 GCA_018397915.1 Birgus latro
ACATGTTGCTACCTGCAGAATGCATCGTGTCACATTACTCAATTCCAGGACTCCTGTTTCCCAGCATTACTTGATGCCACACACGGCAAACACATGGGGAGGCAAAAAACCCACGAAAGATGGAAGATGGGCAGAGACAAGCAACATGACCAACAGGCCTCCACTACCCCTGATGCAGGGGGGGGGGGGCTGGTCCATGAGGTCGACAGATGCTGAACCCTACAATGGTAGGCACGTTTCCAGAGTAGATGGTACTGTCATCCAGACTTGAAGCTCAGCCATCACGTCAAGCTTACCCCCCCTCAATGGTGAGGCAGCTAGGTAGGCTTCTTTATGTGGAATTTCCCCTAGTCCCATGTGGGGAGTGCCAGGGGGAAGGTAAAGTGGCAGCAGTCCTCTGTTTCTCTCTTTGTATCACCACTTTCCAGACTTATGTTCCCCTTTGATGCTGTCATGCTCCTTCAGGCAGTTTTCTGGAAGTCTAGCAGGGATAGCCATATGCCATGTATGTCTCATGCTCTATGTATGGAAGGCAATGTCCTTAATCTTCAGCTCTTTAACACGTGCAAGTTGTGGTGGGATGCATTGCCCCCAACCTGGACAGGCTCCTGGAGTACAATTACCTGACAGCCCTTTGAAAGAACGCCCAATACCGAACAACTCACCACAGGGGTGAGGGATCCTGGCTGACATGGGAGCATAATTGGGTGGTCATGAAACTTGGTGTCTGCCAACGAAGACTATATAGTGACAGAGTTCACCCCTTAACACCACACCCTTGCATAAAGAAGCACAAGCAGAAGGAAAGGCATTGGCCACAGTGGATGACAGAATGGCACCAGCACTCTCAATGCCTTAACACCCGGGTGAAGAACTTGCAAATTCATCGCCTGGCTTTTCAAGCCACCCAGAGTGTAAAGTAGATGAACAAAGGCCATAACGCACTCCCCCATCCACTACACCATCGCCTATACCATAGAAAGGACAGACAAACAGGCAGAGGATGGTGAAGTGGAAGGGGAGAGAGAGTGCCAGCAATCCACCACCCTCCACAACTTGCAACCACTTGCCCGTCCCAGAGCAGAGGGTGATGAGGGAGAGAGCTCTACTACTGTTCACCGGTCAACCTCACCCTACTTCCATGCCTTTATTTCTCCACTAACCATAGATTAACCGTGGAGTCATTTAAAACTCTCAGACAGGCAGTTGCAGAGCTACAATGAGGACAAAATTTTCGATGCTGTTACACCCCGAATCCCTCTGCCTCCTGAAGATTCTCATCAGTCACTAAATAAGGGGTCCCAGGCAGATTATCTGGTTCAGCAGAGGAGCAAGCCCAACAACTCTTCAACAACTATGCTCCCTTATATTCAAAGGAGTAGCAGAACGAGGAGGATAGGAGAGCTGGACCTGGGTAGAGACCCGTTGCTTTTTAACGGACAGTCATTTCCAGAGGATAGGAAGCTGCTTTGGATGGGCACATCCATCAAGGTTTTCACAGACACTCAGACAACTTGTTATGAGAATGCTGGTTACTGAACTACATAGGGTCTTAACTTTGCAGGAAACCACAGAAGTTCAGATCCAACCTATCCAGCTCACGAAGGAGCAATTGTCAGCACGGCCCTCCAGGATCAATGATGCAGTCTTCACGGACACCAATAATACTGTGGTGGGCCCCTTAACTTTCCTTGAAGAAGGTGTTGTGCAAATAACGGCATTGTAGGACACCATCCGCAAGCCATCGGTGGCAACTCCCTCCATTCCCTGGACCAAGCTGGTCCTGAATTACCACAACATGTGGAAACAGTCAGCGTACTTGGAAGAGATAGCCCCCTTTTTGGTGCCGGCCCACTTCTTGCTACGTCTGGAGTGGCATGACCCTCGCAAAGTCCTTACGGGGCCATTCCTATCCAATTCCCAGTGGCACTGAAGAGCAGGAAAACTCTCATCATTTGTCTCTCAGCATCTTACCTCCCATCGGCTATCCATATTCTCAGGTTCTGTTGTGATACTGTTGGCTCTGGTTCAGCACCGGCTGAAATCATTGGCTAACAGTCTCCACAAGCTACCTCTTCACTAAGTCTGCTGGGCACTATCAGCACATCCACAACGGTAAGTGCCTTTGCCTGGTCACAGTCACCTCCTTTAAAGCAGCATTATATCAGATAGAGAAGAAGCTCATTAATGCAAGAGAGGTGTCATTCACCGCAACATAGCAGGCGTCCAGGGACTGATGCAAAGGATGATCTCTAGAAAGGGACTGCCCAGCACCCGGAACCTGCACATTGTGCTGACCATCTGAAAGCAAATGTGAGGGAGGAAGATATAGAAAGTTTTACAACCTTTTTCTTCTCAGTGGAAAGAACACGTTGCTTGGAAGACAGCTTACATGTTGACCAAAGTGAAGTAAGGTGGCCAGTTCCACCACCAGAAGCTTCAGAAGTAGAGTCCACTGGACTCTGTGAGACTGGTATCCCATGTGGCAGAAATGAAGCATCAGCGATCCGTGCAACTCCATCCCAAAGTGGGAACCGGCCTACCGGCGAAACACCAACTTCAGCCTGCACTTGGCTAGACTCCAGAGACGCCATGGCAAGGGGAACAGCAGAGGTTCTCACAAGGTTCCACAAGAGAGACTTTAGGAGAATGGACTTCAGGCTCAGAGGACTCTGAAGAACCATAGTAATGCTTACCATTTACGGATGGAATTTCGGTTATGTTGGATAAGGCAGGAAAAGGAACTGTGTCAATATGGACAGCCACCTCCACGACGGAAGTGGGCAAACCCTCAGCCACTGTTGTGGGGGAAGAAACAATCTGAGAAGAGGCTGGGCGAACACCTATCTCGCATGCAGAGCACAGCATTCAGCAAATAACCATGTGGAGATTTGGGCAGTGGAGCATGTCGAAAGAAAATCTGAGACAAAGGATGGCACACACGTGCTCCAAAGAGACAAGAAGCATAAGTAGCCCTCAGCAAGTCTTGGCCTTCTTTGCTTCAGGAAATGAAACCTTCCCATGTGTATGAATGGACAAAATATCCTCTCCAGGCAGTAGCTAGGACAGATTTGAGAAGATACAGCATGCTGATCCCCACAGTGATTGCATGTAAAGGGACCAAGACAGTCACCAGTATTGCTTGCTTCACCACAGGCAACATAGACACCAGGAAGGCCAGCCTTTGTGCAGTGACAAAAGCAGCTAACATGTCCATACCCCTGGCAGTGGAAACACTGCTTTTGGGTTGGCATGTACTGCTTCACAGGAAGCGGCAGCCAAGCGAGTTTCGCAGAAGCAGGAGAGCTTAAGCCACTAGCTCCCAGAGTACCTGTGCAAGGAATTTTGCCGGAAGAATGCTAGGCATACCACCCACTGCAGTCGCAAAGCTCATAGGTCCCTATTCTGGGGTTCCCTTCTTTATCAAATTTTGAAAATGCCCAGTTCCATCCTCTATTGAGGACACTGGGCACTAAAGGGTTGAAGAAACCAATAGATTTGCCAGTGTTAACCCACTAGCTTCCAGAGTTCCTGTGTGAGGGAATTTATCAGAAGGGAGTTAGGCTTACCGCCCTCCATCTATTGGCTCATAGTCGCAAAGCTCATAGGTCCCTATCCCGTGGTTCCTTTATCAAATTTTGAAAATGCCCAGCTCCGTCCGATACTGAGGACACTGGGCGCTAATGGGCTAACTTGTCAAACAGTACGAACAAGTTCCGGGATGGGGTCAGAATACAATCAATTTTCGTATGAAAGTGATCAACAGTCACCACACAAAAAAATCAGAGTTTCTCCAACATCCATGTTTCTGAGTACTGGAGGAGGTCGTGCAAAAAAATGACACCCTTATATTGGTTAAAACTAGCATGAGAAATGCATGAAATTTCTTCACCAGAACTAGAGGTAAAAGCTAGCAAACGGGAGCTCTTTTTGGGGAGAGGATACCTCAGTAAGGATTCTTCCAACCCCTGGGAAAAGATTATAGGTTCTGTGCCACAAGCTGAAATAAAGACACAGTGTAAATAAAATATGGCAATATCTAGCACTGACCTACCCATAGCAGATTTCATCACTAGATATTTTGCGTATGACGCAGGCACCGTTTCATCTAGGTCTAACCCCAGAACCACACCAACACGACATGAAGGCTTCCAAGTCCGAGCTGAATGCTGCGAAATATAAGGACAGTTCCCAGATGCCTGGTAAGGCTGTAGAGTGGCAGCATGTGATCGTGTGTCCAACAGGCCAGGGATAGATTCAGAGTCATCGACAGCATTGTTCAGAAGCACAGCCATATAGGGCTAAAAATATTTCCTTTCCTCAATCTTCCACCCACCACAAAGTCCAACAAGGGGAGGACATATTATGCCTGGGATAACACCTCTGGCAACTGCAGAGGTAGCAAGGTAGTATATGTGGGTAACCAGTGGGGGCCTAGACAAAAATGACTCGAGTACACTAGGAGCCACCAGACCCCCTGAATGCCCACTTGACCCTAGGCAACATGTGACCACCCAATTGACCTGGTCGGGCCCAACCAGGCTACCCATCTATGCTAGAATAGGGGACCAAAGAGGTGTGTTGCTAGCTGTAGAATGCATTATGCAGCATTACTTAAATCCCAGGACTCCCGTTTCCCAGTATTACTGGACGTCATACACGGCAAACACGTGTGGAGGCAAAAACCCCCACACAAGGTGGAAGATAGGCAGGAGTGCACAACATCGCCAGCAGGCCTCCCCTACCAGTGATGTAGGGGGGATGCTTGGTCAACGAGACCGACAGATGCCGAACCCTTCAAAGGGAGACATGACTCCAGAGTAGGTGGCATTGCCAGCCACGCTTGAAGCCCCTCCACCACCTCAAGGTGACCCCCCCTGAGCAAGAACTAGAGGTGACTGGATGTTGTGATGAGAGAGGTGTTCACTGGTTGATGTGGGGGAAGGGGAAGCGTTCAGTGGCTGATGTAGTGAGATGGGAAGAGTTCACTGGCTGGTGGGGTTAGAGAAAAGTGTTCACTGACTGATGTCTTGAGATGGGAAGTGTTCACTGGTTGGTGTAGTGAGAGGAGAATGTTCACTTGCTGGTAGAATGAGAGGGAAAGTGTTCACTTGCTGGTGTAATGAGAGGGGAAGTGTTCACTGATTGGTGTAATGAGAAAAATGTTCACTAGCTGGTGTAGTGAAAGGGATGGGTTCACTGGCTGGTGTAGTGAGAGGGGAAGTGGTCACTGGCTGGTGTGATGAAAAGGTAGGTGTTCACTGACCGCTGAGGTGAGATGGGGGTGTTCATTGTGGTGAAAGGAGAGGTGTTCACTGGCTCATGTGGTGAGATGAGATGTGTTCTCTGGCAGGTGTGGTGAGAGATGAAGTGATCACTGGTTGGTGTGGTGAGAGGAGAGTTCACTGGCTGGTGTGGTGAAAGAAGATGTGATCACTGGCTGGTTTTGTTAGAGGGGAGGTGTTCACTAGCTGGTGTGGCGAGGGGAGGTGTTCGCTGGCTGCTGTGGTGAGAGTGGAGGTGTTCACTGGCTGGTGTGGTGAGAGTTGAGGTGTTCACTGGCTGGTGTCGTGAGAGTGGAGGTGTTCACTGGCTGGTGTGGTGAGAGTGGAGGTTTTCACTGGCTGGTATCGTGAGAATGGAGGTGTTCACTGGCTGGTGTGGTGAGAGTGGACGTGTTCACTGGCTGCTGTGGTGAGAGTGGACGTGTTCACTGGCTGTTGTGGTGAGAGTGGACGAGTTCACTGGCTGTTGTGGTAAGAATGGAGGTTTTCACTGGCTGGTATCGTGAGAGTGGAGGTGTTCACTGGCTGGTGTGGTGAAAGTGGAGGTGTTCACTGGCTGGTGTGGTGAGAATGAAGGTGTTCACTGGCTGGTGTGGTGAGAGTGGAGGTGTTCACTGGCTGGTGTGGTGAGAGTGGAGGAGTTCACTGGCTGGTGTGGTGAGAGAGGAGGTGATCACTGGGTGAGGGTGAAAAAAGTGTTCACTGACTGCTGAGGTGAGACGGGGGTGTTCATTGGGTGATGTGGTGAAAGGAGAGGTGTTCACTGGCTGGTGTGGTGAGATGGATCGTGTTCTCTGGCAGGTGTGGTGAGAGAGGAAGTGATCACTGGCTGGTGTGGTGAGAGAGGAGGTGTTCACTGGCTGGTGTGGTGAGAGAGATAATCACTGGGTGGTGGTGAAAAGGGAGGTGCTCACTGGCTGGGTGTGGTTATATAAGGCCGGCGGGAGGCGGGTCAGCACTCAGTGCTCAGCTACTGCTCCAGTCTGTGACAGTCGCACCTCCGTCTCACCTTCTCCCGCGCCTTCACTGTGAGTCATGTGGCACTGTTTTACTTCGTTGAAATTCAAGTGGCACCGTGTTATGCACACTTTGTTGTCAGTTATGTGGCACCGTGTTATTACACAGCTTCTTGTCAGTAATGTGGCCCCGTGTCAATACACACTTCGTTATCAGTCATGTGGCACCGTGTCTCTACACAGTTTATTGTCAGTCATGTGATACCGTGTCAATACACACTTTGCTGTCAGTCATGTGGTACCTTGTACCCACACATTTTGTTGTCAGTTACATGGCACCGTGTTACTACACACTTTATTGTCATTCATGTGGCACCGTGTCACTACACAGTTTGTTGTAAGTGGTATGATATCTTGTCACTGCGCACTTTCTTGTCAGTCATGTGGCACTGTGACGAACCATACTTTGTTATCAGTCTTTTGATTCCATGTTTCTACAGTTTATTCTCAGTCTTGTGGCTCCATGTTGTTAAGCTTTTTCTTGCCAGGTTTGTGGCAAGGCTTTTCTACACGTTACTGGGATTAAAAGACCCGTTTTCCAATTAAACAGTTGTGTGTCATCTTATGGTACTGGTGATGTGCTATTTTCCTTTGTTTTTGTGAATCGAGTGCAATAATTCTTACCTCCATTCAGTGAATTTATGTTGACAGTTCATAAACATATGTTATACTGTTACATAAAGTAGACTGATTGTGTAGGTGTAATGAAGAAGAACAGAGTTAACCCACCGTGTCCCGACCGATTTTTTAACAATGACCCCCCCTCCCCCCCCCCCCATCCCCACCCGATTTTATTTTTTTGGGGGGGGGCTCAAACCTCCGCTTTTTATGAGAAACAATGGCAAATCACAAAAAAACTGCTCAACTGAGCCTAGAAGTGCACTGTACATGTGACCCTCCCCACACCTGGCACTGTCTCTGCTGGTTGTGTACGTTTTCTGTGGTAGGGGTAACTCTCCCAAACCACTCACAATAGGTAGATATTTATTTATTTGGTATGAATTTATATATAGTACAAGAATATATTGGTTTTCACACAATAATGTAGGTGATATAATTGTGTCACCCACTGAACACATCAACATACAGCACCTTCCTTGGCGACGTTACCTCCGCATCACTTCTGCTAGTTTCTTCCACTGGCGTCACGTAATCTTTGTCCTCCACATCGTCATCGATTGGGAAATCACTCTCACCTTGAATTTCGTCTTTGGAAGGACGGTGGCGTGACATGTCTTTACTGGGCATGTCTCTGCTAACCGGTGAGTTGCCGAGACAATGGCATGGGGGGGGGGTTCACATGGGGGTTAGAAAGTGTTGCCACCTGGCGGCGGGTAGAGGAAGGTCTCCCTCGTATGCCTACCAAAAGTCACCCATGAAACCTGAAAAATGTGCAAATGACGGACCTCGCAATTGCAAAAACTTGCTGATATGCTGTTGGGTGTCGGTGTGAAAAAAAGTGGTGACATACCCATACGTCGACGGGACGCGGTGGATAGTTTGAGAATATGAATGTGTATCAATTTGTACAGTAACTATGGAATGAAGAAATATGCCTCTGTTACTTCAGTGAATAATTGACCTAATTGATATTATGCTGTGAAATTCAGAGCAGTGAGGAAACAATGTAGTTCTCTAGCTTGAGGTCAATATGTGAGAAGTAGCTGCTCTTTCAGTTGTACATGATGCAATCTTATTTGGTCATGATGAATATAATTATGAAACAATAGGATAAGATATCTCATTTCTAGACAATCCTGCACAAGCAACGAAGAAACGCCTACATACCCACTACACACCCAGGGCACTGGAACACCTCGGTCCGAACCCTAATACATGCTCCCCTCCCGGCAACCACCGATCAGAGGCATCCTTAAATAGAGGTGATCGAGAACACTTAGCTAGACTCAGAACAGGGTATCATTCAACTCTCCTCACTTATCAGCTTTGACTTGGGTTGGGCAGACCATGTTCAGCTTGAAGAATAGTCTCTTAAAACATAATACACATAATTTAATACAGCACAGCACATTCCACTCTAAGACATAAACGGAATATCAACAATGCAGGGAAGCTGCGGAATGATCCCATAAGTGAAATTACTTGCCTGCGGCCAAACACATCAGGATGCAGCAGCAACAGCAAGAACAATGACAACAACAAAAATGGTGTTTAAATATATGACAATGAGTCCAAAGACTAGATATATTTTTGTAGTTAAGAGAAGACTTGCTGCATATGTAACAGACTCTGGAATTCCATTTGACTTTTAATCAATTAATCGAAATCTAGTGGCCAAGCAGAACCGGAGAAATACATTTAGTAAAGACAATGGGCACATATGGTAGCTGCACCATTCTCTGCAATACTGAAAGGCGAAAAAAAAAAATTCACTCCTGGGAAGGCACACGTGTAAATCAGGGGAAGCCTACCCTCTATATAGTCTGGTCAGGTTGAACGTCTACTGTTGTGAAAAAATACGTGTGCCTATGGAATAACTATGGTGTCCCCCTCCCCGGAGTAGTCTTCCCTTGTGGGATAGCCATCGGGGATTCTTCCCTACTTAAAACATGGCCGGGATGAAGGTCTACTATTATCCAAAATATCATGCTCCCAAGTTAAAACCCATGTCCATGCATAAAGGCTTTATCAAGGACCTTCGGGGGCCCTCCCTCCCTCCCCCTGAAGGCCGCCTTGTCCCCCTATTGAGCTGTAAAGATATATTAATTTTACCTTTTCTTGGGGGAAGCAGCCTAGGTATATAGATAGATAGATAGATGTAAGTTAAGAGTAAGTTCAATGGAAAGGATGTAAAGCCGCTGCATTTTTTCTTCTCTACTGACGTACGTGATAACAGTGGCCAAGATAAGGGAAAAATATTGTTGTAAATGAATTTTGGAAGGGATATCATCTTAGAACGGAAATAATCCCATAATCACAGGGTTGAACGCTAAATGGATAATGAATACACAAAGGATTAGTAACCTTTGTAATTATCTGATTTAATCAATAACAGTTGTAAATGTTGTAAAAGGATTAGCATAGAGACTGACTAGGAGAGCGTACGAGTGTGGTGGTGGAGGATGGAGAAGGGGAAGACTTAATGATGAGGTGTGATGGGATGAAGAGGTGTATGAGAGAGAGAAGCAAGTAGACTGTAGAGGATTGGGTGACTTGAAGGAGATTCCATGTGACCACCACTAACGGGGTGAAGGCGACAAGAGATAGGAAGATTGATAGTTTTATTTTCTGTTTTAGTTTATGTACTTATTTTTAAATTTCACGGAAGTGACGAGTTTTTCCACATTCATCCTTAGGGTCCTTGTAGAAAAAAAAAAAAGGCATCCATTGTTTTTACTAAAGGTCTAGCGATGTCAAGATATTTGAGCCTTTACTGACCGCGGAACAATCCACAGAACCACAATGCAGTACCCCCGATCCACCAACTTGAGCGAGCGCATGAACTTCGTGTGGCTGTGGGTGGGCGGCATGTCAGCTCGCGACATAGCCCAGGAGACGGGAACCACCGTCTCCACCGTCTGCAGGTGGATCAGCCGCTGGAGGCAGGAGGGTCATGTGCAGAATAGACCACGTGGAGGAAAACTACGCAGGTGGCTATATACCGTTAAACATGGCACTGGATGTAATGGTTTCATCCCGTCAGACTGTAATGCTGCCATGTCAAAAGAAGTCTGGAGGCACATGGTACAAACAGAAGATAGCCCTATGTATGTGTCAGTGACTCCTTTTGTGATATATCACGTGAATTCGATGTTGAATTAATAACACAACAGAATCCTCCCACGAATATATTCCAAGACCAGTAGTATTCAAACCCGATTATGTGTAGTGACTAATAATGAAATAAACATAAGTAAGTCACAGTTGATCAAAAAAAGCATCGCTCAGGAAGGGTACAGTGATATCCTAAGTGACCGATATAATTTGTGAATGTTACTTTCTTATCATATAAATGCTGATATATCAACACCGATTGGAATATGTCACAACCACAATTTATTGCATCCTTTAAAAGAAAAAAAACGCCTTACCATCGTGGGAAAAAATTACTGGGCAGTTTCCAGTAGCCATCGTCAGCGGTGTCAGACTGATTCGCAGCAAGTGTGCACCGATATATACTGTATATCTTTGTTTTAAATCAAAGAAACTACTATCTTCCCTGTTCCGTCTGAAGAATATTTACAGCTGACGAAAAACAATTAAAAAAAAAAAAAACACGTCTACTAGTGCATGTTTCAGATAGTTCGATTTTTCCGCTAAGTATTCGTTAAACTTTGGGAAGATACATGTGTCTTTGGCACGTATTCTCGTCGAGAAAGGAGGCTGCCTAGCACCTCTTCCATAGCGGTTTATATTGGATATAGATGGCTGATATCCTTTTGTTATTCATTCAGAGTATGGCGATACTGGAAGGATTTATATGGCAATAGGACGGTAAGGTGCAATAAGCACAATAAATCATTTAGGAAAAGGTGTTAGCAAAGTACTTCAATAATGTTGCGTTTAATACCCACCTGCAACTTGTACATTGTATTCTGTAATGACGTAGGGCAGGAACTGGGTCAATGTCATTTTTGTACATTCTTAAGACCAGTGTTCTTGTCAGTTAATGAAACTTCCTAAGACGTTTTCCTGTGTGATTTATTTGACTTATTAAACTTTACCACCCTCGCCTGCGTTTTGTAAATCCTTCTGATGTCGCCATAATCTGCAAAAATAGCCTACAAAAAATATTACCATGTCATATCCAAAAACGAATCGCTAAGGAATACGTGTTACAAAACCTCCTCATCCGATGAGAATACGGGCCTAGGAGAATGATGCAAGATACAGAATTATACAGTGCCATCAGGGGCAAAGGATTGTCATCTACCCATAACTTCAATGCGATGCCTCATTCTCTTTATCCTTGCTACCTACAGACGATTTTATTAAGCTTTGAGGAGACTATTCAGTATGGTTGTATGAGATGTCACTGTCATTAACCCCTTCATTACCAAAAATCTTCTCCAATTTAAATACAGTCATCTGGAGGCAGCAAGAATAGAATGCACACATTACCGTAGTGTAGGGGTCAGTAGTTGTAGTAGCATTTGTAGCCCTACGTTCATCTGAAACGTGATCTCGGTGGGCTGCAGGCTTAAGCTGATTTGCAGATTACCACGCCTTCTTTCTGTGGACGGAGAAGTAGCTGAGGGAATTTTGTACAACAAGACAATTGAGCGAACGGGTTATATGCTTGCCACAACGTGAAGGTGTCCCTCTGCGCAATACTGTCGCAGTGAAATGCCGACAGAAGTAACCTTGTCTTGGGGTAGAAGCAAAGCAACTCCATTTCAAGAGTGGATGATGGTGTTAATATTTATACAACAGTTCATCGTCAACTGACCATGACCGTGACAGCTGTAATGTTAAGTAAATGCAGATAAGTGAAAATGGGATTAGTTCGCTACAGATCATTATTTAAAGCTGTAATCTTTGGCCCTTATTCTCGTCTGTTCAGGAAGCCCCCATTCCTAATAAATATATTATCCTCATTACATCTTACTGTCGTCTTCTGTGTTGTGTAAATGCTTCTTGTCTCGCCTCACTTTACATACATACTGTACCAAAGGATATTTGCCAGCCATATCTGAAAATATATATCGCTAAGGAAGAGGTGCTAGGGAGCCTCCTTAACCGACGTGAATACGGACCTTTTGCTTAGGACACTTTATTGAGCCTCACTATTAGCAGTGTGCTGTATCTACTGCACGTGAATTATTTTTGGTTAAATTTAAATTACAACGGTCAGTACTAAAAAGCTGAGGAATTACCATCCATCCATCATCTAATCTTATGTTGTTCCATGAGGAGCGTAGGAGTCCGGGGCTAGGCAAGTTGGTCCTGACATGTAAGATGAGAGCGACCAGGTCACTCATCCGTAAGTGGCATCATATGAGCGATAAACCCCAACCACTCCTTGGATATAAACCTACACAGGCTCAATCCAACAGGAGCTCCTCATTTACTCACTAAACCACCAGGCGCCATAATTTGGTTATATGGTTACCACCCAGCGTAGTGAATGATTTCCTGGTGTACAGGAAAGTATTTGGCTGTGGAATTAAAAAGAATAATATTTGAATTTGGCTGTGGAATTTAAAAAAAAAAATTGAAGGAAATGACTCTCGTTTGGAGAAGCGAGGCTGGGGGTAATAACAAAGCCATCGCAAACGTCCATTACTTTATCAGAGAGAGGCTTTGCCCCTACCATGTATCATGAGACCTAGGTACAGAAACTACAGTAATTTCTAGGTAGTATCTATAATAGAGTAACAAAAAAATAGATAATTTGTATCTGGACTGATAAAAAATATATATGTAAATGCTAAAGCTGATAGAAAAAAAAAAAAGTAGAACATTACTACGAAAATACTGTATGACACATTTGCTAGAAATGAAGTAATGGGAGGCTATGAACCAAAACCACTAACAGTGGTTGAGTAGGCTTGGTAAGGTGAGGTGTAGCCTTGTCGGGTCAGGTTCCCTTTTGTTCAGTGTGTCCCTCCCTGCTGCATGTGTGTATATAAGACCTCATCTCTCATGTTTCTGGGTCACTTTCTCTGATGATGAAACATATGAAAGGAATTAATATGTCAGCTTTCATTTCTCCTGTGAATAATTAGCATACATATCTTCACGATGAAATGAAGATTCCCCTTTTAGTATATCTATTTAATGCTCAGGCAGTGATCTTTCTAAAGTGAACTCTTCAGCTATGAACACATACACTGGGCGTTGGTTTTTGCAGGAATGCTCATTGTCGCGCATTCCACCGTCTCCTCTTATCTACGCTGTCTGTAGAATACCAGATTTAGATGGAACATGTTATAGGTATTAGTACTAAGAACTGCCTTCAAGCTTCCTGAGGGGGGAAAATAGCTTCCTATTGTGATCCTTTATACAAGTTAGTGAGATAATATTTGAAATGCATTTTCTGTCCGCTGTTGGTATGGACATCACACCTGACACCTGCAATATATGCCCATGGACATTGCTAAAAGGAAAATATGCAAAATGGGGAAGTGAAAGGTGAAGTTTCACAGTTATGCCCAATATAATTATGGAAAACGACGAAAAAGACACCTATCTCAATGTAATTGAAGGTGAAGAAAAAATCTTAGACCTCCAAAATTTAATGCTTTATTCAAGGAACTTCAAGTTGATGTTACAAAGATACCTGAACAGAGTCGTAAAAAGGAAAGTGGAATACTGTACACTGTAGAAAAAAAAAATCCAACAATATATGAAAAAGTCGAAAAAAGCCAAATGTTATAGCAAAAAAACTAGGAGAAAAATATAGTCTGCACAATTCAGATAAATGACTTTGAATGTCGCCTACACACTATAAATATTATAAAGAATGCGAGACAGACTGTATTAGGCAAAAGGATATGACAAATAAAAAGTATAGAAAGGATCTGTTGTTTTCTGATAAGATTAATGTAGTTTTGGAACCATATATCAGATTTAAGGAAATAATTGATAAAGTGGTAATAGAATTGAAAATAATGTAACACACACACACACACCAAACTAGTACATTACCACACTATATGAACTATACGACTGAATCATGGCCATTGCTATTGTGAGCTGTGATGTGGTGTAACTGTTAATGTCTCTTTAGTATGCAATGGTTAGTGTGACGCTGTGTTCGGGAAGATCTTTAGAGGTGGATGTCAGTAAGGATGTCGCTGGGAAAGCTAATGTTAAGATCTGAATGAAGTGAAAATGTGTGAGATGTAGGCCTGTAGATGTGCCATCATGATGTCAGGTTATTCATAAAGATTCCATATTACTACTGGATGCTTTATTGGGAGATGGTTGTGTTAAACTCCCATAGTCTAGCATAACTCTGGCTCTCATAAAATCATTTAGGGAAAGGTAAGAGAGTTTGCTTTGCCATGTCTACAATGAGTTATGGGATTGTCAGCTGTGTATACATAAAACAGTCTACTCAGCAGACTTCGCCAGAAGCGGCGCCCACCTTCAATTCATGACATTCTGGCAGCATCCGAGTCATAACGAGGAAACAACAAACATCCGCTCACTTACATTTGTCTTTTCCCGGGTAAATGTCTCCCGACACGTTATAAAATAATATAGAGATTAATAGAAGACAATTTAAATAACACATCAATGACATTATTAGTGAATGAAAGGAATTTTATATGACAATATACCTTTACTATCAGTAAGAAAATACAAGTTAATAGGGAGAATATTTTACTAAATTAAAATACATACATAAGAGTAAGATAAAATACTGATATAAGGTAAAGTGATGAATAATAACACATTAATATAACAGCTGGCTATACAGGATTCACAATGTATTGTACGATAATAAGGTCTCATAATAACTATATAATGTTCACATAATTAGTTGGGTAACCACACGTCTTCACACAAATCAACACTGTAGAGTAGAGGTGGAGTGGGCAGTGGCTTGTATATTTCATCATAGTTCCATCCAAATATCGCTAACTTCAGCGTCAGGTTGCAGAAAAAAAGAATAAGATCAAGATTAAAATTAGTACAGTACGAGCCCATTACAAAGCGAAGGTCTGACATCGGGACTAGGTCTAGGGTAACATAACCACTGACAGAATCTACTATCAAATGGATAGAATCCTCTATTTGTAACATTAATGACCGGAGAGACAAAGACAATGATTCAGGGTGAAAGCTAGTATACAGTGTTCCTGTGACAACATTAATGTTTTTATTTAATTTCTCTAAGACATCCAAAAATGTGTTCAGTTGTTTGCCCATTTCATTGATATGCATGACAGTATTACACAGTAACTTATGGTGAACATTCAGTAACCTATTCTGTGCTTCCAAAGCTGAAACAAATATTTACAATTGTTCTTGATGTGCTGACAATTCATTAGAAGTTGCTAAGCCAAAAACATCACCATGGACTCTACCACCGAGAAAAAAAGAGACCTCGCTTTACACGTGAATGTGATCTTCCGACAGGGACACTACGAGGCAGGGATGCATTTAAACTAATGAATAGATTCTTTATCCGATCAAGAAGCAACCTGGGGTATCCACTCATCTCAACAGGTGCTTTGAGAAACCAAGTACCTGAAGCACTGCAACACCTTACGATTTTGCCTTTCGACAAGGCCACTGGAGGCAGGATGGTTGGGTAAGACATTACATTATTGTTGTTATTCTGCTTACAAATCTTAACAAGAAGACTACTGTTGAACTCCGAGCCATTATCGGTAATAACAGTGGATGGTGTAGTGAATGGACAAATGCCTTAATCAATGAGGGCACGTGCAACACTCTCAGCAGTCTTGTATTAGAAAGCTATGAGAATACATTAACATGAGAAATGATCAACTGCCACAAACAAATACTTTGCACCAGACATGGTAAGAGGCGATTTAAGGAGGCCAGTAGAAACAGTTTCACATGGCCATGATGGAACTGGATAATGAAAGAGTGGGGTAGACAGTAATTCAGTTGACCCTTTATGATGATTACAGGGAACACAGGAATCACAGTGGACATTGATGTCCTTATGTATATTAGGCCAATAAAATGAAAGACGTGCTTGTCTTAAACATTGCTTTTGCATAGCATGAGGTGTGTTATGGAGTACTGAAAGTATTAACCCCTAAACCGCGGGTCGTCACTTTCATGACGGCTGGTGCAATGGATTATACCGCGGGGCGACACTTCTGTGACTCTGTGATTTTTTTAATTTGCCTGGGGTTTCAGGTGGTGACTTGTATCATCTATTAGCACTGCCAATGTCCAACAATAGTCAGAGCTGCTAATGTCATCAGTACTCCCATTCATTGTTGACAATTTATCCATTTTCCCCCATTTTCCCCCATTCTAGACTCCACTCCCTACCTCCCCTCCATTACCCTCTCGTGTCGTCTGCTCAGCTGCTCTGCGCTAAGTAAATCTTCCAAAGATTTTTCCACTGTTTTCATTCATTGAAATGAGCCGTATGCCCTATTCTTATACAAAATAATATATATATATATATAATAAAAATAAGGTAATTGATAGTGCCATACACCTGGAATTGGCTAATTATCACTTGGCAACATCCAACCTGCACTCGTTCGCTGATTTCCTGTGCTTTTTCCCTCGTGAAATATGCCGTATGAGCTACTCTCGTAATATAAATGTGTATAAGAAGGGAGGGGAGAAGCCTCAGTGATATTTATGTTCACCTGGAACTACCTAATTTATTATGTATTTTCAAGATTTCCTACGACTTATTTCTTTGCATATACGTTAGCAGCTGACATTTTCAACTCTTGGCTACCGAGATACAGTCAGTTCGCTCTCGTCCTTCACGGCGAAATGACGCTTCTCCCAACTTCAGAAGCCTTCACAAGTCCTATGGTAGTCGACGAGTGCTAAAAAATAAAAAACATCCCAGGAGAAAGCTGAAGGTATGTGCCATAAGCATATATAATTATAGTATTCTAGGACTAATAACTGATTTTTGGCAAATATTTTTAAAAAGTCAGTCGGGGCGTGAATATCCTCGTAGGATGGGCATGGCGCGCCTCCAACAACCCTGCAGTTTAAGGGTTAAACCAGTCGGAATAAGTTGACGTACCTCTTTAATAGGTGTTTCCCTACTGGTAAGGGATGCCTTTCTCTGCAAGATATTATTATCTAACATGACAGCATGCACTGACACTGGCAGAATAGGTAAGGTCGAAGCGTATCGTGACTTTAGTAAATAACATTTGACCAGACAGGGTCTGTGTGCTGTCAACTAAAAATAAAATCTGGGGTCAGAGTGGTGTAAGGAACTTCACTTGCTTGATATGGTGAGACTGCGGAGGTTACATGACGTGAAAAAAACATCTGCATCTACATTAGATTCACCATGCATGCTCTCAGAGATTGGGTTGAATTCTTTGATAATAAATGATGATTGTGCTTGTTGTCAGATAAGATTTCTTCCTTTAACCACAAAGTAAGAGTTGGTCTGTTCGGATCAGCACTGGATCTCAGTAGATTATAATCAGAGATGTTTGAGAGGCCAAACAGCTGCTAAAGCCTCCCAATCAAAAACATTGTAGTTACGTTCTTTTGCGTTGAGGGCACGATTAGCATTCGCTATTACCCGTTTCCTTTTTGCATGATCAATTTGCATCAGTACTACGCCTTGGCCTATCCGTGATGCGTCCTTTCAATGAAAAAAATATTCTGATAATCAGGGAAAGCCAAGAATGGGGCATTAACAAGTGCTGTCTTCAGTGTTTCAAAGGTATGAGACTGGTCATTAGTCCAAACAAAGGGTTCATTTTTCTTAAGTCATTTTGTCAGAGGGGCGGCGATCAGTGCATAACCTTGAATAAATCGTCAATTGTAGCCACTCAGTCTAACAAAACGCCTTACATCATCACCATTAATGGTTCTAGGAAGTTAGATTCTGCCTTAACTTTCTCGACTGAGGTATAAATTCCCTGAGTATCAACCACATGAAGATATTTACTTCTTTTACACAAGAAGTTGCATTTACTGAGCATAACTTTTAGACCTCCCATTTGGAGGCGTTAAAAAACATGCTGTAGTTTGGCAAAATGTTCTGGGATTGATTTACTCATTACAATGACATCATCTACATAAGTAAAAACAGAAAGGCCAATCGTACTACTGAAAACTGGATGGATAAGCCTAATGAATACTGATGGAGCATTTCTAAGACCAAAGGGGAACCTTTTAAAACGTCAGTGGCCAGAAGGGGTACTGAATGCAGTTATTGGGCTGGCTGACTTTCATTTTCTACTTATCAGTAGTCAGTAGGTAGGTCAAGGGCAGTTAAAACAACGTTTTCTTGCCAATTGATTCCAGTAAATCTGTTAATAAGAATCGATTCGGTACAGTGACAGAGTTTACTTTACGATAGTCAGCTACAGGTCTAAACTCACCTTCTTATTTGGACGCTAGGAAAAGCAGATTATTCCACGGACTGACGGAATGTTCAATGATGTCCTGATTAAGCATATTTTGTACTATCTCGTTAGTTTCTTTTCGTAAACTTTGGGGTAATCTATATGCTGGGACATAAATTGGTTGTGTACCAGGAATCAGTTCAGTATTGTGCTTGATCAAATTGGTCTTTCCCACAGGTTCACCAGAAAAGGCCACAACATCCCTATAGGTCTGCAAAAGATTAATTAATTGTTCATTATACTCGGGAAAGTCGCCTGCTTTTACATAAAAGGTATGATCAGCGGAATCTGTAGTTTTCGGTGGTATATACACCAGGTAAATCATCATCACCATCAATCATCCTTAACAGTTACACTAAATGTTATATCCTGGCACACCCTTGCGACCGATGGGTACACCTGAAAATTGCTAGTCTTTTTAACACTTATAAGCTTTAGCGGTGCACTGGTGACACTTACTAAGTAAAGATAACACAAATCATCCTCTTCAACACGGAACCTAAGGCTGACCCTTATGTTAAACCATTCACGCAATACATCTCTGGTAAGGTTAATAATTCACTCCTTCTTTCGTACCTACGACACGTACAGAGACTTTCGTGAAGTCGTGCGGCAGCAAAACTGTGCACCATTTTGTCACTGCTTGCCTCATGTCTGCGTGTTGCCAAATGTCATTGACTTTATGAGCTAATTAAATATAACGTAGATGAGTCAACCGTTGTGTCACTGTTAGACAGGGTATGATGAGCCACTGGTACTAAATTATCTTCATTACTCTCTACCAGTGGCTGTGGGATAGGAGTTTCGGTAGACTATGTCACCGAATTTACATGTGGAAGGACAGGCTGAGGGCAATTCATGCCTGATATATAAAGCCCCTTTATTGTAATTCTACCACAAGTAGGTATCAGATCAACAGAATGTTGAGCCATGGAGCCAATACCAATCAAAACATCTGCAGGATAAAGAAGCTTGTTTGTGATATGAAGCTCAGTTGTAAAAAGTTTTATCAATTCATCGAGTTGTATTTCATGAGTTACCTTGCCCTTCACATAAATTTCTGAGTTGTCAGCACCACAAAGCTGATTCTCAGGTGGCTGCAGGATCCAGAACTGTTTTTTTTTTTTTTTATAATACTGTTTAGATTTCACCTCAGATCCAGTGTCCATAAAAATGATGTAGGGACTCCTTTACAATTACCTAAGATTACACTTTAATGAGTCGGAGGAATAATCTGGCATATGGGGAGCTTAAAATTTTGTTTCGTTATGGAGTATTCTGTTGATTCTGATGCAGGGTTTCCCTTGACTGTGCATTGGCAAGGGCATTGGACTAGTTAGTGGAATGATGATGGCTTTTGTGATAAGTACAGTATTCATTCCTGAATGATCGTGAATGTGATTTACTATCACGCCTGTGACGTCATTCATTCCCTAGTCTATTGTGAGAATAAGCTAGGTGAGGACCTTATGGTTTACAGTACAATCAAACCGTCTTAGTTTGCTCTTAGAACTGGCACAGTCATGCAAAAAGCTGCTTTGCGACGCAGGTCTTGCACGTGACATAGTTGTTCAACGTGGTGTGACGTTTTGTCTATTGAGTGGACATGAAAAGTGTCCTTGACCTTGTGACTGAAAAGTTGGTGTTGGGCTAGTAACTGGTTCAACTGTATGAACTGTCTGATTAGATATGTTGTCAAGTTTCTCTTCTATCTGTACAGCTAACATGGTTATGTCATCCCTAGGAAAAACTGACTCTCTAACTCAGCCTGCAATTTATCCTTGCTGAGACGATTTAGAAACCTGAGCCTGCAATTTATCCTTGCTGAGACGATTTAGAAACCTGACAACTAAATAACGTCCCTACATTGTTTAGTTTAAATGTGTTTTTTTCCCATATCATCAGTTTCTCTCCATGGACTGTTTTTCAATGCCTCCTGGCCACTCTTCAGGGAATTATGTTCCACTGACCGCACTGTGGACGGTGCTGGCATATATAACTGATGTAATGCACTCTGCAGCGCTTTTATCTATTCCCATGACTTCTGGTCGATTTCCTAAACGTCCAGTTCCCTGGTGGACCCCTGAAAGCACCACTACAATGACAGCCAAACGGGTCGCCTTCTCTCAGCTTCACTGACATCTTGCGGAAACTTATTACTTGGTGGCTTTTCGGAGGGTGCATGGTCATGCATGTCGCGTGTTGAAGGAGGCCAGACGTGCTTCATGGCGGGAGTACAGTTCCTCCTTTCACTTGAGGACCTATCCCACCCAAGTGTGGAACCGGGTCAGAAAGATTTCTGGCAAATTTCCTGTTCCTTCCCCTCCTGTTTTTTTCTGATGCAGGTGGGGCTGTGACATATCCCTTTACAGTTGCCGAAGCGTAAGTCAATCATTATGTGTGTCTAAAAAGGACACTGAATTGCCTTTAGCATGTCAATGACAGCACTTGGACTTCCATAGCCTCAGCTTCACAACTTCTGAGGGAGAGTCTTACAATGTCCCCTTTTCTGTTTCTGAGCTTCGGGCGGCTGTGTCACAGTGTTATGTTTCTTCTCAGGCTGTGCTATTATTCCATATGCCTTTTTACATCATGTGTCAGATGAATCCTATTCCTTTTTACTGGCACTATACAATAGAATTTGGTGTAAAGCTGAGTTTCCATAATTTGGGAGTTTTGCTGTGGATATCCCCATCCTTAAGCCCAGAAAGGATCATCTGCAGGCAACAAATTATCATCCCATTCCTCTGACCTCTTGTGTTTGCAAGGTGTTGGAGAAGATGGTAAATGGCTGACTCATGTGGTATTTAGAGAGGGGTAATTGCTTATCACAAGACCAGTATGGTTTTCGTAAAATGCAATCTACCACTGATGCCCTACTGTTCTTGGAAGCTTCTGTGTGTGAGGCTTTCTCCACTAACCAAAACCAGGTCACGGTCTTCGATCTGGAAAGGGCATACGACACTGCCTGGCATCATGGCATTTTACTTTCTCTTCATAAGGTTGATCTTCGTGGGTCTTGCCTATTTATATTCAGCACTTTTTATCTAATCGTTTATTAACCCCTTAACCGCGGGTTGGCATTGTGGTGACTTGCGGACCCAATGGATCACATCGTGGGGAATCACTTTTGTGATTCTGTGTTATTTTGAATTCGCCCGGGCTTTCAAGTGGTGACTTGTATCATCTATCAGTACTGGTAATGTCCAACAATAGTCAGACATGCTAATGTCATCAGTACTTCCATCGATTGTTGCTAATTTAGCTATTTTCCCCCGTTCTGTACTCCCCTCCCTACCTCCCATCGATTACCCTGTCTCCTCGCCCGTCCAGATGCGCTGCGCTACACAAATCTGCCCCGGATTGTTCCACTGATTTTATCCATTGAAATGAGCCCTATTCCCTATTCTTATACAAAATAATATATATAAAAGAGAAATAAGATAAACGATAGTGCCATACACCTGGAATTAGCTAATTATCACCTGGAAACATCCCACTTGCACTCGTTCGGTAATTTTCCCTGCTTATTTTCCCTTGAAATATGCCATATGACCTATTCTCGTAATATAAATATATATAAGAATGAAAGGGAGAAGCCTGAGCGATATATACAGTACATTCACCTGGAACTATCTAATTTATTACGTATTGTCTAGATTTCTTCCCATCGATTTTTGCCAATTTAGATCCATTTCTCCCCGTTCTTGAGTCCCCTTCTTACCTCCCCTCCATTACCCTCTCCTCCCGGCTGCCCAGAGACGCTGCACTACGCATTCATATATATGCCCCGGATTTTTCCACTGTTTTCATCCATTGAAGTGAGGCCTATGCCCTATTCTTTTACAAAAAAATATATATATATATATAAAATAAGATAAATGATACTGCCATATTTACATTCACCTGGAACTACCTAATTTATTATGTACTGTCTAGATTTCCTCTCACAGATTTTTGCCAATTTAGCTATTTTCCCCTGTTCTTGAGTCCCCTCCCTACCTCCGCTCCATTACCCTCTCCTCCTGGCTGCCCATACACGCCGCGCTACGCTAATCTGCCCCGGATTTTTCCACTGATTTCATT
>JAGKTI010013891.1:0-11626 GCA_018397915.1 Birgus latro
TTTCGTTTTTGAAGGCTCCAACATGCTTGCATGTGTCGGCCTTGGTCACCTAATGGCGGCTCTCCACGCTGCTCGATCTCTGGCAGCCTCCCTATTCAGTCCCTTAACCCTTAAGTCACATTTAATGACCTCGTCCCATGTCTTTCTCGGTCTACCCCTCCCAACCCCTCCCCCAATATTAACACTTCTCACCCTCTGTACCCAATTATCATCCCCCATCCTCTCCACATGTCCAAACCACCTCAGCCTACCTCTCCTCAGAAATAAATCATCTTATGGGGAAAATTACTTAAGGGTCTATCATCCTGGAAAAGATGCCCCCCTTTTCCCCAAACCTACATCAAACTGGTCACCAGCAAACACTAAAAACCTTAATGCTTGGCCTGGGAAGGAAGTGCTGTGATTGGCTTATTGTAAGTGTTATGAATGAATAAGATCTGTTTAGCAACTGCCATGCTTGACTAAGATTGGTTTATGCCTAGCTAGATGCATGGACTTGAGGTAACGGTGTTGCGTATTACACAAGACACTGGAAAAGAGTCACTTTTGATTACTGCATCTGCGAATTACGTGTCGATTCCGCGATTTACTGATACTGCAAACTTGCATGATGTTGCCACGTATTATGAATCTAATATTTAGAATTGTGTAATTTAGGGGATGCAACTATACCAAGTCTTACTTAAATCTGGTCATTAACAAAAAAAATATGGGGTAGTAAATGGCCACGGGGAGAGAATGGAGAGTGAGAGACTGATGAGGAGAGGGTATGTGAGTGAGGTGGAGGGGGGGAGAGGGAGGGGGAGACCAAGGATGAGATGGAGGGATGGAGTGGAGGTATATGAGAGGGGGGGGTGTGAGCTGGGAGCAGGGCAGTGAAATGGTGGGGGACAGAGCGGCATGGAGGCAATTTGTTTGCGGCCACCCCTTACGGGATTAAGGCGTCTGGCAATAGATAGTTAGATAGAAATGGAAGTCTACCACTTACTACCATGAGTTTGAAATGTGGCTACAAGCTTAGTAACTAGTGACACAATTATCACTCACCAGCAAGAAGGAAGGAATAATCAAGAACTATCACCAAGCTGCAATATGGCTATATGGCACTAAGACAAAAGGGAGTGGGGAAAATAATTATATTAAATGTATGATGTGATGAGCGGTGAGAAACGTAAAAATAATGGAAACAGAAACAGTGGTAGTCACCTAGGAAATAAGTAAGCTGTAGGGGCCAACACAGTGAAGAAAGGAATGGGAAAGCTGGGAAGCGGGTGTTGGAGTATAGACGAGCACCCATGAAAAAGGTGATGGATAGTCATAGGGCAGTTACAGCATGAACAGAGGGGTTGAGGGTTATGGCTCATTAAATGACCTTGAGTGAGCCCAAGCAAAGATGAGCAAGTTAACACTATGAAGTTTGTTGTGAACCTGCAGGTTCCAAAAGGACAGCCAATGTTCGGGGAAGACACAGGTCAGAAGAAGAAAACAATCAAGAGGAAGAATGAGGTGGGGAGAAGACATTAAGAAGAGAGTAGCAGAATGTGCTAGCAAGTCAGGTTGATCATTACCTGTAATCTGGCTATAGCTAGGAACCCAGTAGAAGTGGACTTACTTCTTCCAAACAAAAAGGCAGAAGAGCCATTCCTGAATTTGGATGATTAGATGATGAGAAGGCGTGGTGTGTATGGAAGTCAGCGCACTAAGAATCAGAGAAGCTACCAAATGTGGACTTTGGGCAGGAAATATTCAGCCACAAGTACAGTCACTTTGTGATCTTTCTTCATAGAACCTGTACATGTAGTGTCAATGCCCATGCTGAGACTATAAATGTTAAAAATCTTTTTTACACATCTCAAATGTCTTTTTTTTCCCAAGTTTCCAGTTCATAGAAAACATCTGCTGTTCCATCAGTAACCTCATGGTGATTCCTTAAGTGAAAACATGGCATCACTTTCAGGTTAGATCAGGTTAAGCATCAGAGTAATGAATCACCCTGTACTTGGTGTGGTTGCCTTTAACTGCTGCAGTGGCCATTCTACTTTAAGAGCCAAATGCCAACACTAAAATGCTGCATTCCATCTGAATGATCACCAATGAACATAACCAGAACACTATTAATCTTCTGTAAGCATCAATAAATGTACAGTACTGTACTGGGAACTATGAGATTGTGATGGCACCCTAGTGATCTTTAAACAATAATACAACATAAGCTCTCGGGTGTCTGCCCTTTCCTCTCCTCCATCCTATTTTCCTTCAATCCTCTTCTGTCTGTCTTTCCTTCAATCTTTCCTTGTCCTTCTGCCTACAGGTGACTTTACACTCCCTCTTCTGTCTTTCTTTCCTTCATTCTTTCCTCGTCCTTCTGCCTGTGGGTGACTCTACACTGAATGACAAGCCAAATGGTTTCCTGTACACCAGGAAACCATTTACTACGCTGGCTGGTAACCATATAACCAAATTTTGGCGCCTGGTGGTTTAGTGGGTAATTATGGCGCTCCAATTGGATTGAGCGTGTGAAGGTTTATATTCAAGGGGTGGTTGGGGTTTATTGCTCATGTAATGCCACTCAGGGATGAATGAGGCTGGTCACTCTCATCTTAAATGTCAGGACCAACTTGCCTAGCCCCGGGCTCCTACGCTCCTCTGTGGGGTGACATAGGATTGGATAATGGATGGATGGATGAACAGTAAAACTGATAAAGGATATTTCTACAAGACATCAAATATATATTCCATATACAAAAGTACAACTAAATCTCAAGACAATGACAACCTACAGAGACCAAATAACATAGTCCTAGACTATACTATTTCAATAAGACTACAATAAATAAACAAGAAAATCAGCAGGTACTGCACAAGCTCTATAATCCATATTTCATGCACAACATCAGTGAGTTGAAGGGCCTGATTACATTGCACCTATCCTATACAATATTGATAATTGCACCTAAAAATGAACAGCACCAACTCTCAAATCTAAAAATCTAATTTTAAAAAACCTCCAGTTTCCAAAATACAGTACATATAACTGTTCATATAAGGGAGGAGGGTTGATATCAACTGTCTTCACACAAGCATATGTGAACACAAATTTTACAGTATGTGGTCACGTATTAGAAAAGATGAAAAATTACTAATACAAAGTACTTCACTGTATTTCCTATTAATGGTTTGCATGTTTTTTATTACATCTGGTAACACAGTTTATACTGGTATTTTATGCTTGCTGTAAGCAGAGTATTTTAACAGACTTAGGAATGATCCCCAGTATTGGAAGAGTTAGTATTAAAGGCTGTATCTAATCCCATCAATACAAATAGTCTCCCCTTTGTTGAAGAAAAGGCTCTGAAAATAGCAAAATAATGAAATATATCATTACAGTGAAGCAAGTTATTCTTCTTGCATGTAGTCTAATGTCCATTTTTTTTTTTTTTAATGCGAGGAAGAAGGAACTAAAAGCTGAGCCCACAAAACATTTCCTTCCAAGAAAAAAACAAAAACAATACAAAAGAGAGCCAAATTCAAGATCCATTTATTTCGAGATGCCTGGACACACTGCGTTTAAAAGACTGGAGGTCATAGGAAGTAGGAAATACAGACAAAGGAAGACGGTTGCACAGCTGACCTGTTCCATAAATGAAGGACTGGGAGTAACGGTTAGTTCTTTCATTAGAGAGCTGGACAGAAAAGGGATGAGAGTTAGTTGCTAGACGGGTGCTACGCACTCGTCGTAGAGGTGGAGGGATGCAAGCAGACAGTTCAGAGAAGCAGTGACCATTGAAGTAGCGATAGAAAAGAAATAAAAAGGCAACAGTGCGGCGAAGAGACAGAGGTTGAAGCCAGTAAGAGGAGAGTTGATGAGACGAAAAGCCTTTGACTCCACCCTAATGAGAAGAGATGTAAGTGGGGAGCCTCCCCACACATGAGAGTTGTACTCCACACAGGGGTGAATATAACCCGTGTATAAAGTCAACAACAGTGCAGGGGTAAAGCAGGCACGGAGTCAGCTTAGCATACCCAATCCCTTGGAAGCAGATTTTACAAGAGATGCAATATGATCTTTCCAAGATAAGTCCCAAGTGAATCAAACTCCAAGCATGTTCAAGGCAGGATTGAGCTCGATATTATTAAACATTAGTGGGTATTCCTGTGAAAGATTTTGTTGGGCTGATAGGTGTAAAATCTGAGTCTTTGATGCATTAAAAACAACAAAGATTATTTTTGTCCCAGTCAGAGATATGAGCCAAGTCAGACATTAGGTGTGCCATAGCTTCATCCCTTGTTTGTTGAAGTAACTGCTGGGATCGACGCTGCAGAAACCAAATGGAAAGGTGAAGGGTGGAATCATCAGCGTATGAATGGATAGGGTTAGATGTACAGCTTAGAAGATCGTTGATGAATAAAAGAAAGAAAGTTGGTGATAGGTCAGTGCTCTGAGAAACACCACTGTTGACAGATCTAGGAGAAGAACGATGGCTGTCTACAACAGCAGCTATAGGACGACCAGAAAGGAAGTGAGAGATGAAGGCACGGATAGAAGGATACAATCCGTAGGGGGCAGTTTAGAAATTAAAGATTTATGCCAGACTCGATCGAAAGCCTTTGAGAAGTCAAGTGCAATGGCAAAGCTTTTGCCAAAGTCCCGAAAGGAGGATGACCAGGAGTCTGAAAGGTAGGCGAGAAGATCACCAGTGGAGCATCCCTGACGGAACCCATACTGATAATCAGAAAGAAGGTTGTGATAGGAAAGATGCTTTACGATTTTTCTGTTAAGAATAGACTCAAAAACTTTTGAGACACAGGATATTAAAGAAACTGGATGATAGTTAGAGGGTTGGGAATGGTCACCTTCTTTGGGACTGGCTGAATGAGAGCAAACTTCCAGCAAGAAAGAAAGGTACAAGCTGAAAGACAAAGGAGAAAAAGTTTACCTAGGCAGGGTGTAAGCACAGAAGCACAGTTCTTGAGGACAACAGGAAGGACTCCATCAGGCCCATATGCTTTGTTAGTATTGAGGCCAGTGATGGCAGAAAATACATTAGCTGAAGAAATTTTTTAATGTTAGCCATGAGGAAGTCAGAGGGGGGAAGTGATGGAGGAACAGCACTGGAATCCTCTGAGATGGAACTGGAGGAGAGAGACTGAGCCAAGAGATCTGCTTTATCAGTAGAAGAAATAGCTACAGAGCCATCAGAGTAGAAAAGAGGAGGGAAAGATGATGAGGCAAAGTTGTTAGAAAGGTTTTTGGCAAGGTGCCAGAAGGGGCAGGAAGAGTTTGAGTTGGAGAGTTGAGAGCATTTTGTACGGATGAAATTACTTTTAGCAGAGCGAAGAACAGACTTAGCACGATTCCGGGCAGAAACAAAAAAGATGTGATTCAGGGGTGGGTTGGCTCTGGTACCTTTTATAGGCCCTCCCCTTGCTGCGGACAGCATTAGAACAAGTGTGATTAAACCAAGGCTTTCTTGCATTAGTCAAAGAATATGAGAAAGGATGGTATGCTTCCATGCCCAAGAGAATAACCTAAGTAATGCACAAGGCATATTCAGATGGCTCCCGGCCATGGAAGCAATAATCATTCCAGGGAAAATCAAAGAAGTACTGCCTGAGGACCTCCCAATCCACAGCTCCAAAGTGCCACAGACAACCTTTCTTTGGAGGGTCCACAGGCCGTACCGGAGCGATAGGACAGGTTAAGGTAATAAGATTATGATTGGAGGAGCCCAACGGAGAGAAATGATTATAGAGGAAAGGCCGCGAATGTTGTAGAAATGAAGAAGTAGTATGTCAGACAGTGGTTCCAGGTATACTGAGTCAGCCGAGAGAGAGGCCGATGGTGAGGGCATTATGGTCTCCCCCCTCCTGGGGACTCCGAGGCATGGCTATATTGCGCCATTTTTCTTCAATTTTGAAAAGATAGTGTAGTGTGTACTGTGCATGCAGATTGATGTTGACAGTTAGAGAAACTTGTATTGGAGCGCATGATGGCCTACTCTCTGTGTAACTGAAACACTGAAAAAGTGTGTACCAGTAGTTACACTCCATCTTATGGAGAATACCCTAGATGGTAAAATAGCACCATTTACTTTGAAAAAGTGTGCCCTGAAATCCAGTGCTGTTTGATACTCATAGGCTTTACAATCTGGGGAAAAAAGTACTATTTTAAAATAGCTAATAATCACAACACATATACTATATATACATAAATCATATTTTCTATCCACAACCTCACTAAAAAAAGTAAAAAAATTCCTGGATTTGTGCTTTGCCATCTACTACACTGAAAAAAAAAAAAGGAGGCATACCAATCTCTCTAATTACACTTATCATCAATCAAACTTTCACACAGTGTAAGCACCAACCTCCCTGAGTTCAGCATAAGCCACATTATGAAAGAATCTGTCAAGAGGACTTTGTTAGAAAAGGTGTAGTGGTAAGGCCATGAGGAAAATGATTCTAGGACAATATCCTCTGGAACACAATATCCTGAGGACAAAATCCCCCCGGACAATATCCTCCGAGGACAAAATCCCCCCAGACAATATCCTCCGAGGACAAAATCCCCCCCAGACAATATCCCCCGAGGTCAAAAAATACATTTTAAATTTTAACCTAACCTAACACAGTATCTATCTATAAGAGATGCGATATGTAACCAGAAAGGGCACGGAACTAGAGTACAGAAAAATGGGGTGAAATTTGGTCTCGGGGGATATACCGTAGTGCATTGGAGGATATTGTCTAGGGGGATTTTGTCCTCGGGGGATACTGTGCATGGGGAAAGGGAAACGTTCCCCCAAGCTAGACCTTAGTAGATCATATAGCCCTGATAGGTAACAGGAGGGTGCTACCCCTCCCGGCATGGCAGCTACCGGGCATGGCTCGAACTCACAAACCCCCAGTCCCGAGTCCAACACTCTACCACTGTGCCACCCTGCCCCCTAATGTGCATGGGGGGATACTGTCCTCCGGGAGATATTGTCCTGGCATCAAGAACATCATCATTCAGCTGCTGATTTCATGATTCCAAAGCCAAACTTCACTACTGTTCATGAGATAATTGTAGCATGTAAAATTTTCCACAGAGTTTCACCAATAAATCATTACCTACAGTACGAGATAGCCCTACACATCACACTATGGAGATTGACATTAATGTTTGATGGGTAACAGAGGAATTTGTGATGCCATCTGATGGTACAGGTACTGGGTAAAGTATATACAATACATAGAATACTAGACCATGGAGGCATGATCATACCATACCCATAGCTGGAAGCATCAACCTTTATAATGGGGGTCAAACATTTTATGGGATTTAAGCACCAAAAACTAAAAATGGTATCTGTTATTAACTTAGCTAGAACATTCATTTTTGGCCTCGACAGAGTTCCGAGTGCAGTATGCTATGAAAGTTTTGAAGCTTTTTTGAAGCAGATATTCATACTTTATCATTTATGTGATTTTTTTGTTTCTTCATGTAATTTGACACTAATGTAATTTACATGTACAGCAACTAAATACCAGTAAGCATTACTTATTGAAAAGTCAATTACTAACTGGTTATTTTTAGTAAAACCTTTGACATTATTATAACATGGCAATATAACACTACTTAATTTAATTCCATAACTTCTCTTACTACTGCATGTCACCCTGCTATATGTTTGTCTGGAGAGAGAGACACACACACACATCTGTGAGATTTACCAACCACCAAAGTTATGGTCTCAGGAGTGATAGTACTAACATAACATTAATGTAGTGGTAGTAGGTTCATACAACGGCCATCCACAATGCAATCCACAAAATCAACTGGCTTATAAGTCACTATCACAAGGGGATGTGGCATAAAGGGAGATGTGGTTTGGCACTATAGAGTGGTATGCAACAAAATATGCAGCTCCACAGTACATGCCACTGCCTTCCTCTTTACAGTTCTTAACAAAACAGCATGTCCAGCTTCTCGAACATCATGCACACATCAGTCTTGAATGGTAAGAATGCAACAATGCATCCTCATGTAAAGACTGTGTAGCAGAACATCTTTGATGTTAACGCTTCACTGGAGTGACTGATCTACAGCCACTGCAAATACTGGAAGTGAATATTGGCAATACTGGTAACTAACCTGATGTAGCATCACTGAGGATGATGACATCGATGTAGTGGCTTGCAGTCATCAGAGTGTTGAAATGTGCTTCAGTACTGCATGTGTCTAAGTTCAGCCCAGTCATGGCTAAAGGACACAGCCACCACCAACAATTGTTTGGGACTGGTGTATCACTCACAGACTCCTAGTGCCTCTTCATAAGGATTTTCATTTCCTTTTTGCCAAGTCTATGTATGGAAGCAAAGGCTGTGTGGTATGCCCTGTCATGAAAATGTATTTTCATGAAGGGGTCATAGTTCATTGGCCTGCCTCTCACCTCAGCTTTTGTGCATTTCCTTTTCATCTCTTGTGGCTCTGGCACTACAGGTATGCATTTCATCCTCATAACTGCCTACATTTCAGGCTTTAGTGAAAATTTCATCTATCACATTGTTATACAGCTTTTCAATGCAACCATCATTACCTTGATGTCCAATTTTTCTTCCAGCTATGACTACTTTGGTGCAATATACAATGCATCTTCACCTAGGAAGGATGGAATTATGAAGAACTAGCACCAAGCTACAATATGGCTATATAGCACAAAGATAGAAAGGAGAGGGGGATATAATCCTATTAAATGTATGATGTGAGGAACAGTAAGAAAAGTGAAAATTCTGGAAACAGAAACAAAGGGAGAGTTACCATGCAAATTAGTAAACTGTGGGGGCTGACCTAGTGAAAAAAGGATGGTGAAAGCTGAGATGGTGTTGGAGTGTTGAGGAGCAGTCAAGAAAATGGTGATGGACAGTCATAGGGCAGTTATAATGTGAACATGGCCCAAGCAAAGAAGAGTATGGATAGTCTCCCATAAAGACCTGCAGTGAGGGTTGACTGAAAAGCACCAATAGCTAAACAAAGACCAGTATGATGAACAGAATCTAACTTTGAAAGAGTGCAAAAAGAGGCAGAAGAATAGACTTGGCAACCATTTTCGAGCTTGGAGAGAGTAAGGACAGAGTGAAGATGGAAATGTGTGACACAATCAGCAACCCATGAAAGATGAGATGTTTGCAGCAAATGAAGACAATGAAGAGTAGAAAACTTGAGGGAAGAAATATGCGCATTCCAAATTAATTTGTAACTGGGAGTCAAATGTGAGGCCAAGAAAGTGGCACAGGAGCAGTAGGGAAGAGGGATGTTATAAGAGAAGGCTGTGGTATGATTCACAAATGAGCAAATGTTACTGCACAGGACTTAGAGGTAGAAAAACAAAAACCATGAGTGGTAGCCAACATGGAGGCAGTATCAATGGCAGACTGAAGAAGAGATTGGAGATGAGGCAGGTTTGAATCTGCAGCATAATTAGCAAAATCATCAATATAGAGGCCAAAACAGAAGGGGGTAGAGAAGACAATGGCATTTATTGCTATACAAAAAAGGGTAGTAGTATGGACAGCCCTGGAGGACACCTTCATGTTAGGGAAAGGCACAGAAAAGGTGGTCTCTTTGATGGACATGGAAGGTTTGGAGGGAAAGAAAATTTTGAAGAAAAGCAGCTATGTTACCATGCAGACCAAGGGAACAAAGACAATGAAGAATATGATACATCCATGTATGATTAGCACAGGCCTTTTCTAAATTAAAAAAATAAAAGGTAGCAAAGACCAGAGTGAAAAAGCAAGACAGATGAAATATTTGAGTCCAAGGAGAAGATCTAAGGTGCTGTGTGCTTTGCAATACCCAAACTATAATGGGGGAATAAAGACAATGGGATTCAAAGTGCCACATGAGTAGAGTATTGACCATCCATTCAGCAGTTTACATAAACAACTATTCAGGGCTATGAGACAGTAATCTTGAGGATGGTGATCAGGTTTACCAAGTTCAAGAAATGGGAGGATGATCACCATATGGCAATCAGGAAGAAAGAAAAAACTTCAGTCCAAAATTTATTATAGAAGGCCAAGAGAAAGGACATGGCTTGTGGGGAGAGACATTTTAACATAGTGTAATAAACACCATCAAGTCCTTCACTTTTATTTTAACAGGACTGAGAGGGAGGGAGAGAGAGAGAGAGAGAGAGAGAGAGAGAGAGAGAGAGAGAGAGAGTGTGTGTGTGTGTGTGTAGCATTAAGAACTCCCTCAGCTGACAAAGTAAAAGACATTGGTACGGATTCAGAATCAGGTTTAAAGCAATGAAATTCCGAAGAGAGATGAGATCCACTACTAATAAAACTAAAATAATACCAAAAGCATCTGCAACTACAGATGAATCAGTCATGGACCAGCCATCGATGTAAGGAACTGGCGCTTGGGGTAAGATATGCTTGTCTGATATGCTACAAATCTGGAACCAAACTGCTGCAACAGGTGTATTTTCAGAAACTGAAAAACTGTCCCTCCAACTAGACGTTTAGCCTGACAGATGGTACAACAGAAGGCAGCTGAAGCTTGGTGTAACATGAGGAGACTATGAATCCGATCAGACATGGACTGTTTATGACAAGTAGGAGGCATGTTTCACATATAGGGTTCGTGAGCAATTAGGAGCCCATCAAGGAATATATTTGGCAGTAGGCAGTTGCATATCGCAGTGAATGACAGTGAAAGCAGCACTTAAAACCATGACAAAGAAGAAGGATAACATACAAGTACAGTAGAGTAATCCCTCCATTATCTGTTGTAATAGAGCCAAAGGCATGTCCGGAAATTGGTCTTGTCTGGGTATTGGCCCTGAAGCTCCAGCACCAGTCATTCCGGATCCTAACCTAACCTAAATCAGAAAACCACCTCCCTACTTCCCTGCCGGACATGCATAGCACTTATTTAAGACCCCATTCACATAAATAATGGACACAAAGCATGAATTAATTGAATTTTTACCAGAAAATGATGATTCAGAGGTGAGTGTGGCAAAGATGTTCACCAGTTGATAGTACAGTGCTTCCTCCAATTGTGCGAGAATATGGTCGACAAAAAACCTCGCAAAATCGAAATTCGCAAAATTCAAACAATTAAATATATGAAATAAAGGCAAATTGGTCGACATCACCCCAAGGTAAGCACTTTTTCCCACTCTTTCTCTCGACTCTACCTCTTAATTTACGATGATAAATGAAACAAACACGAACTGATGTACTGTACAGTGATATTAATAAGAAAACATCATAGGTAACAAACATTAAAAAAAAACAATGCATTCACACTGTTGTGAAGATTGGCTTGGTGTACGGGACTGGTGGCGGGGGCGAGGCTTGGCTACTGTCGCCCCGCGGGGCCTACGTCATCACTATCACTGTCGGCAGATATTTCCACATCTTGCTGTGTTTTTTCTGCCTCTGTCATGAATCCCTCGAAGTCAGAATCGTCACTGAGGTCATCAGAATGAAAAAGGTTAGGGATGCTAGGATCGCAGGCTGCTTGGGGAGGGGTGGCAGGACGGCTGGTCGATGGGGCAGGGTCTCTTGGGGTTCTCTTGAATTTTGTGATTAGAGACTGCTTCCTCTTGTTAACCCCATCTCTGTG
>JAGKTI010013891.1:11872-22403 GCA_018397915.1 Birgus latro
AGTGATTCTGGAAAATATGTTCACCAGCTGAGAGCATAGTGAATGTAGGTAACAGACATGAAAATCACTGAGAAAATCACCTTTTTCACAGCCTATGCACTCAAATATGGGACAAAAAGCATGAAATAAATAAAATGTAACCAGAAAAATGAGGATTTAGAAGTGATTCTGGAAAATATGTTCACCAGCTGAGAGCATTGTGAACGTAGGTAACAGACGTGAAAATCACAAAGAAAATCATCTTTTTCACAGCCTTTGCACTCAAATGGCAGTAGCTCGATCGGTAGAGAGTTGGCTCGCAGTCCCGTGGGACCCAGGTTCGAATCCTCGCTGGTGCAGGGAACAGTTTAAGGATTTGAATTTCATTAAATCAGGCTTTACTGATCTACCAGAAGACCCGCCGACATGTCGTAAAAATAACCCCATTAATACCAATACACCAGTCCTGTATGAGACAGCCCTAGCATGTATTCAATATGGATGGTGGGTGTTAAGCGCCGAAGTGGTGACATGTACGGTGTATGGTATGTAGGAGGACGACTGGGCCTTGATAGCAGGCTGTAAAGCCTATGCCCAGAGTCGGACACATAAAAATAAAAAAATAAAAAAATAAAAAATACGGGACACAAAGCATGAAATAAATAAAGTGTAACCAGAAAAATGATGATTTAGAAGTGACTATGGAAAATATTTGGCAGCCGACAGTGTACTTATATGTCCGTTGAATATTACCCCACCTCTAAAGCTCTTACAGTGGCGAAAATGCTCTTGAAGTATGTACAGTAATCCAGTGCTGAACTGCACTTAATCCTTAGCACTGTGAATTATGATTATTTAAACAAAATTGAACACTACCGCCAGCCTTCCCTAGAACCGCTTACTCATGATGGCAGTTGAGAGAGAACTGGGAGGAGGGGAAGGGGAGCCTGGAGAGCGGGAAGTGATCGTAAACACAGCTGTTTGGCATTGCGCGCCAAATTCAAACTTACGGGTAAAAAATAATCTGATTTTTTTTGGGTTTCTTGCATTTTTTTGGCATTTTTGGGTTCCGAACACCCAAGCCAACGATGTCCGGACAGTGGGATGTCCGAATATTGGGCATCTGGATAGAAGAGTGATTACTGTATCTTGTGGTGATGAAAAAGAGGAAGGAGGAGGTGAGGCACTGTAAGGGAAGAAAATACAGTCAGGTCCAAATATTCGTGGGGGTTACGTACCAGAACACCCCAAGAATACTGAATTCTGCGAATATCCCAAACCTACCGCAGAAGTCACTGATTCAATGTTTTAGCTATTCCTATTACCTACGGGTCCACTAGGAGACCTGTAAATGCATTTTATGGCATATTAATACTTCCTACAGGATTGTACACAAGTCTTTCTGGGTACAGGGAACTGTACTCACCCATGCGATGATGTAACACACCAAGCTCTTGCTCATACCAAAATGACGGCCAACAGCCAAGAACAACTGCCCCTCAAGCACCATGTTTAGCAATATCACTCTGTCTTCCAGTGACATCACTTTCTTCTGACGCTTAGGCTCCCTAGCAGCAGATGCACCCTAAACTGCACACTTAGGACCCATTTTTCACAGGAATAAAGAAGGGAGTTGATTAATGAAGCCATAATAACAAGCAAAACACATGCAGATGCACAACCCATGAGATGAATTGAGAGAGAATGAGCATGGTGGTATATGATGGGTGCGACGAAATTCCAAATCAGCAGTCATTTACCGAACTGGCACTTTTAATTGGAAAATATTAAAATGTTGTCACCATATAGGTTCACACACACACATAATTACCCAAAATCTGGTCAAAAATTTGTATTTACCACCCACATTATGAAGTAAGCAGAGTGGTACTGTTTTCAGTTGTGAGGCTGGCTGGCTGGCTGGCTTTGTTTGTATACGTGTAAACAAGATATATCATGAATGGCTTGAGCTATCAATATGAAATTTTCAAGGTATCAATATATGGCCAAAATCTTGGACGAGTTCGAAAAACTTTCCAGCTACTGGGGTGGTGAGACCCCATTGTAAAATGGCTTCTAGTTAATTTAACTATTTACAAAAAAGTCAGGATTCAGAGCGAAAATTTGCTAAAGTTAATGAAAGCGTTTCACCTCTAGCTCGACAACTTGCCGTGACAGACTTTTGTTTTGTATAAATATTGATTTACAATGCAAATACTTCTATTTGTACTCTAAAGCAATATTTATCCAAAACAGATGTTTGTCAAGGTGTGCTGACAAAATGAGGGGGAAAGATCTGCTAAACTTTAGCATGTTTTTAGCTCTGAAACCTGATTTTTTATTAAGTTATATGAAGCACAATTGTTTTCACAAGATTTAAGATAATTGGGTGAGAATGAACCTGTACCATTCCCCTTATATGTATACATGTATGTATTATGCCTCCCTCACTGTATACCCCCCACTGTATCCAGAATTGCAGCGTAAGCAGCGCTTCCCAGGCTCGCCGCAACCAATACCATGTGTAGCAGTCAGTCGCAGGGCTGAAATCATAGAGGTAACACCTGTATTTCTGTGCTCCTCATTAAAAGGCATTAATACTTACTCCAGGACTTTCCTTCAACCATCAAGAAAGGGGTGTTACATTTTTGGTGGCAGCGGTGGGATGGAGTGAGGGGTGGAGATGAATTATGACAATAACACACAATCTGTAGAGAAAATCGGAGGATAATCTCTACAGAAAGTCAGATGGGTGGATGAAGATACACTAGTATAGTTACACAGGTGAATGGAGAATGAAGTGGAGGGGTATACAGTGAGGGAGGCATAATACATACACGTATACATATAAGGGGAATGGTACAAACCTATGTGATAAAAATAATAATATTTACTAATCAAAAGTGCCAATGCTGTGCTGATTTGTTAAATGACTGCCAATTTGGTAATTTGTCACAACAGCATATGACTGGGTCCCCTCTTTGAACACCCAATAGGATAAGGAGAAAGAAGCCGCGTAGGCAGATAATATGGGCTGCTACCCTAGGAGCCAATCATATGCAAGCTCTCACTGCAAGATAAGAATGGGAGATTTGTGCTGTGAAATACCAAGTGCTGTAGAGATTTGATGCCCTGTACTAAACAGCAAGTACCTATACAGGATAATTGCACAGTTTAACTGTAAAGGACAGTATTTCTCATGGAAAACATGCAAAAAAATCATTTATGAACCACTAGGAACAGCTGATGCTGCGGGAAAAACAAAAAATATCTTCCTGTGCATCTTTTAAATAATTTCCTAGAAAATCCATGAATATGTGAACCCATGAGCACCGATTCCATGAATAATGGGGGTTTACTGTAACTCCCAGTCAGTAGCATGGAACTGCCAATGGGGGGAACAAGGAAAAGGGCAGAAAGAGGCAAGAGAGAGTTTGACAGGGAAGTGATCACTAGAAAGATTGTCTTCTAATACTGACCAATGAAAACTAAGAGAAATCAAAGGTGGGCACAGAGACCGATCCAAACAAGAGAGAGAACGAGAATGGAGACCAAAGTGAGTAGGGGGTGCCAGTGTTAAGGATAAAAAGATCTTGAGAAGGAAGCGTTCTAATACGCATCTTTTTGTGGCAATCACAGTCACCCCACTGGGAACGCTGGCAGCTGAAGTCACTAAGAAGAAGAATTGGAGGAGAAAGGGAATGAAGGAGTGAAGCAAAATTAGGAAAATCAAGAAGGAGAGTCATGAGGAGGATGGATGGTATATTTGTAGAACGAAAGGCAATGATAGATTACGTGTGTGTGGATGAGCGAATGAGAAGGCAAGTGTTGGATGCAAAAGTGTGGAGAGGGTGGGGGAATGGAATCTCTGACCATCACTTAGTGATAGCCTAGGTAAGGCTGGAAAGAAAGTGGGTGAAGTGACCAAGGGGAAGGACAGGAGGAAATAGCTCCTGTGAGAAGAGTGGAGAAGTTACAAGATAGTGAGAAAATGGCAGAGTATAATATAAGAGCATAGTGGAAGAAAGACTGGGAAGGTATCAGTTAGAGCAGATGGAAGGGGTGGAAGATGTATGTAAGATTTTCGTGGAAGAGATAGGTGCAGCATGTGAGATGGTTTGTGGAGTGAGGAGGAGATGCAGGGGTGTGCAAGGGACAGCATGGTGGAATGATGAGGTGAAACGAGCTGTGGAACAAAAGAAGAAGGCATATAGTGAATGGCTAGCGAGCACAGGCAGGGGAGAAGATGAGAGAGAGAAGAGAGAGGTATATGTGAGCTGGAGAAGAGAGGTGATGAGATTGGTGAAGGAGAGTAAGAAGAAAGTGGATGAAGAGTTTGGGAGGAATCTGAGTGTAAAGTGGAGGGAGAGTAAGAAATTGTTTTGGAAGGAGGTAAAGAAAGTAATACAGCGTGAAAAGGGAAATAGTAGGGGAGTGAAAGATGGGAATAATACAGTGGATTACTGGTGGAGAAAAGAGAGAAACTGAGGAGATGGAAGGAGCACTTTGAGGATTTGTTGAATGTAAAGAGTGAGAGCAGGGCAAGTATAAGTGGTTGGGGAATGGCTGGGAGAAGAAGAAGTGAAAGGAGGGAGGAAGAGATCAGTAGGGCGGAAGCAGTGGAAGCAAGGAAGATCAAGATGGGAAAGGCCCCAGGAATTGATGGAGTGTGTGGTGAAATGCTGAAGTATGGGGGTGAGATTGTTGTGGAATGGATATGGAAGTTGTGTAGATTGGCTTGGGAAGAGGGAAGGGTTCCAGAGGACTGGAAATCAGGTATCATTGTTCCTTTATATAAAGGAAAAGGGGAGAGAGAAGTATGTGGTAACAATAAGGGTATTTGCCTTCTTAATGTGACTGGAAAGATATATGGTAGAATACTTATTGACAGGGTTAGGCATATAACAAAGGAGTTAGCTGGAGAAGAACAAGGGGGATTTAGGAAGGGAAAAGGGTGTGTAGATCAGATATTTGTTCTAAGATGTTTAGTGGAGAAGTATCTAGTGAAGGGAAAGAAAGTGTAAGCTGCCTTCATAGACTTGGAGAAAGCTTATGACACAATAGATAGGCAAGGTGTGTGGAAGGTATTAAGAATATATGGAGTGGAGGGGAAATTGTTGAGTGCTGAAGAGAGTATGTACGAAGGAGCTAGGGCTACTGTGTGAGTGGATGGTGAGATGAGTGAGTTCTTTGATCTGAATATGGGACTGAAACAGGGTTGTGTGATGTCTCCATGGCTGTTTAATATACTGTACAGTATACACGGATGGGGTTGTAAAGGAGGTGCAAGGTAGGGCAGTGGATGTGGGAGTGGCTCTAATGAATGAGGGTGAGATGTGGAAGATTCCGGTGTTGTTGTTTGCTGATGATACAGTATTGTTGAGTGAAGATGAAGGGGAGCTGCAAGGTTTGGTGAATGAATCTGGGACAGTGTGTAAGAAAAGGAATCTGAAAGTCAATGTACACAAGAGTAAAATTATGGTGTTTGAGAGGAATGAAGTCACAGAATGCACAGTGAGGTTGGATGGTGAGGATATGGAGAATGTGAGTGCATTCAAGTACTTGGGTAGTGTGATGAGTAAGGATGGAAGTTTGGGGGATGCAATACTTGAAAGGATACAGCAGGGAAGGAAGGTTGTTGGTTCACTGAAAGCAGTGATGAGAAATAGGGAGGTGAGTATGGAAGTCAAGAAGTCACTGCATGATAGTATTGTGATCCCTATCATGACGAATGGAAGCGAGTCATGGACCTTGCTAGAGGGTAACAAGTCAAGAGTGAGAGCAGTGGAAATGAGTTACTTGAGAGGAGCATGTGGAGTGACATGGAGGGACAGGTTGACGAATGAAGAAGTGAAGGAACGTTGTGGGGTGGATGTGGATGTGGTTGAGAAGATTAGGAAAAATACACTGAGGTGGTTTGGACATGTGGAGACAATGGAGAATGAAAGACTGACCAAGAGGGTGTATGCAAGTGGGGTGGAGGGAGGGAGAGGGAGGGGAAGACTGAAGATGAGGTGGAGTGATGGAGTTGAGAGGTATATGAGGGAAGGGGGAGTGAGCTGGGGGGAGGGTAGGCAAATGGTGGGTGACAGAGCGATCTGGAGGTGTTTTGTCTCCAGCCACCCTTTGCGGGATTAGGGCGTCGGGCTACAGATAGATAGACAGAAGAAGGATGGAGAAAAACAGAGCTAACAGTGATTCATCGATGGAGAAAGACACGAGCAGAAGTATAAGGGATAGGAAAGGAAACAGAAGGGGTCCAAAGAGGACATCACTGCCAATATGGAGGGCAGTGTCACATGAAGGAGGGGATCCAAGAAAAGTATAGCCAGGAACAGGAACTGAGGAAGTATAAAGAAAGGTTTCTTGAAGGAAGAAAGAGGAGGATTACAGGATGAAATAAGGAAACAAAGGTCCATATGAAGGGTATGGAAGCCCCTCCCATTCCACCGAGGAAGTGCCATTAAAACGGAAAATTAAGTGCGGGAGGAGCACAGAGGCTGTTTACAGTGTTGAGGGAGAGAATGTTCAGGAGGCAAAGGTATATCAAGAATGGACGAGATTGGGGAAGATAGGGAGGGAGTAGTGATCACAGAAGAGGCAGGTGGCTGGGAAGAGGAAGAGAAGGAAACAGAAGAGGGGTAGAGGAAGAGAAGGAAACAGAAGAGGGGGAGAGGAGGGGGTGAAGGAGAGGTAGAAAGAATTGGAGGGGAAAGCTCAGGAAAGGTAGGAGGAATGGGAGTAGGAAGGAGTGGGAAAGGAAGGGAATGTATTTCTGCAGTGACAAGGGTAGGCAAGGAAGAGGTACGGTGAATGTAGTGAACGATACTTTGCAGGAATTCTGCTACCATAAGAGATGACAAAGGTTGAGTGGGAACTGGCAGCAAAGCATTATGGTGTTGTTTGGAGGGGAAGCATTTGATAGGCTGGGCAGTAGAGGAAGGGGGAGAGAGACCAAGAATATGAGATGGAGAAGACACAATGGCATGTTTACATTTGCTAGCTCGGGGAGAAGGTGAGAGAGAACAGGAGCATACTGAATGGGAAGGAGGTTGGGTAGAGGGTGCTGAACTAACATGAGAGGAAGAAGAGGAAGAGGAATCAGGAAGAGAGGCAAGAGCAGCTAAAGAATTGGTGACTGGCACAGAAGTGGAGACACTGGAAGGGTTGGAGACCAGTGACATAGGTGTAGGTCAGGCCAAGTGTGGATATGAGATGCCAGGGGAGTGACCCAAGTGACATTCTTGTTGAAAGGCTTCTCTGATAAGTCTTGTTTTCTAAAGGACGAAGGATACTTCAGTCTCAAAAATGTGAGTAGGTCATTTTCTGAAGGAGGCTGTATGATGCCCCCCACAGTTCACACAGGACTGAAGTCAATGTACATGTGCATGCAACTGTCCAGCCTGTGAACAGTTGGGGTAGACAGCCCAAGATCTAGGGTACTAGGCTGGATGACCAAAACATCAGCAGGAAAAGCACTGACGATGGGGAGGAACATATTCTTTAATGGGGAGGACTGTGCCCCCCCAGTGACAACAGTGGAGGGAAGATCGCAAGATTTAAGTACAATCTTGGCAAAGTTGGCCAGTTGTTGGCAGCATCCTCAGGGACGGATGATATAGTATTGAACTGAAAGAATTTCGTGGCTTTTTTCACAAAGAATGAGTCAAATATCTTCAGAGCAGTCAACAAAGTTTCTATGACCAAAAGACAAGAAAGAAGGGAGATGAGCAGTGCCTGTGGCTGAATTTAACTGTGCATCTGGAGAGACTGAAATCAGATTGCCTGAAGGGTCAACTAAAGATGCAACTTTTTCTGCTTGAGCTGCATTTTGTACCTTAAGGAGAGGAGAGCCATTAGGTCACACTGAGAATGCAATATTCGAACCTACTAGTCCTAACAGTGAGAGGTGAAATGAGAAGTCACCTGTTTGCGAGGTGATTAAAATATTGCAACCAGGTCTGGGGTCCAAAAAGAGAGGTGGTCAAGACAGGGTTAGTGGGTCAGGAAAAAGTATAAGGACGGGATGAGGAAACCAAAGAAACAGGAAAGACAGATGAAGGAGGGGGCAAAGGCAAATATGGTTCAAAAGTTGCTATAGAAGACGAACAGGTGGACAGAACTGTAGATGTAAAGGACTGTGAGGTGGGAGCTGATGTAGTGAAGCAGGATGAAACAGAAGAGGAAAGTAGAGGCTGGGAAACAGTAGAAAGGGTCAGAGAAGAATGAAGAAGAAAAGCCGGTATTCACGCACACACACACACACAAAAGGCAGAACTAGGGGAGGGGGAGCCAAAAAACAATATCCATAACTATGTGTAGGAAGGAAAAGGCTCAACATGACCACTGAAAAAGAAAGGACTGTGTGGGCAGAACCTGGAGTTTTGAGGGCTGGCCAATGTCCCAAACAGGGACCATGCTCTAAGAATGCACTCCCTACCCTACCCAAAAGGGGAGAGCAACACTGTGTGAGAGAGCAGGGTCTCCTAGCACAATGGTGAGCCACCAGCTAATGGTCAAGTCCTGCCACAAAGCAACAGCACCCCGGATCTGAATGTTGAAGGTTATCAGGAGTTCTGCCTACGCAGGGGACCACACACTGGGGTGGTGCCAAACCACCATGATCCCCACAGTAGGACAGACAATTGCCCATGGGTACAACCTAATCCTTCCTGTTGCAACATCCTAAGGGTCACTAATGATAATGTAGATGAATGTGGAAAATTCCACTCTATCTACAGCCAAAGATAGAATAGATAGGATAGGAGAAAATGAAGGAAGATTCAACAGTAGAAGAAAAGAGTCTTACAAAATCAGTTGGGGCAGCAATGGGGACCTAAGGAGATGGAAGAAGGCAGAGCAGGGTGGAGACAAGTGCACCATCCACCAACTAAACAAACTTACACACACCATGGAATTCGTTAAGGTACACCCCTATAGCTTCCCCACACATCAAGTCCAGGTCAGTGTCTTTGAAGACCCCCATGATGACAACAAGCAAGGAAATGGGGGGGAAGGGGGGGATTCAAGATTATGCATGCTTTCTGCTTTGTAATTTGCTCATTTCTTAATCAACCTTTGACTAAAACATCAATTTTCCTAAATATATGCTGGTTCAAAGGGCATGTTTGCGATACCCTGAAGTAGCATTACAATCGCCACCCAATTTCATCACCAATACCAATGCCAACACTTCTAACACTGATTACCACAACATCTACAACATTAGTGTCCCTGTTTGCACTCATATTCAATGGCACATAGTCAGGATCAGTGTCAGTTGTTCTGGCCACAGGTTCTAACACTGATTTCCACAATATCTACAACATGAGTGTCCCCATTTGTACTCACATTCAATGGCACATATTCAGGATCAAAGTCAGTTGTTGTGGCCACAGGCTCAATCTGGATGTAAACCTGGGAAACTGCAGGATGAAGCTGCTCTTATGAGCCAACTAACGTTCTCCTGAGGGACAGCAAGAGAGTTATGGTACATCTGAATCATTGTACATCGGTGCAACTTTAGGTAGGCATTCCTCTCCAGCATCAACATTATTGTATGAAAAACATTAATATATTGACAGCAAGAAGCATGTAAAGAAATTAGTGAAGAGGAAAAAGGAGGTAAATGATGATCTATGAAGAAAAATGAATGCAACCTATTCTGAAAATAGGAAGTTATTCCGGAGAGAGATGCGGAAATGTAGAAGTGATAGTGGAAAGAAATGTGCAAGTGTGAAGGATGTAGGTGGTAGATTATTAACCCATGGGAATGAAGTAAGGACCAGACAAAGAATATTTTGAAAGTCTGATGAATGGGAATGGACAGAGCAAAGCAACTGTTAACATGACTGGTTTTGGGGGTGTACAGAGAAGGAATGCAGTGCCAGGATACATGACACTCGCAGAGGTGAAGAATACTGTGAAATGGCTGAAAAACTGAAAAGCAGCAGGAGGTTTTGAGGTGTATGCAGAGATGATTAAGTGTAGTGGAGTGATCAGAATGAAGTGCTTGTTGGAGATATGTAGGAAGGCATAGATGAGTGAAACTGTGCCAGTAGAGTGGAGAAAGGCTGTGATTGTACCCCTGTACAAAAATAAAGGTGAGCATAATGAGTGTATGAATTATCATGGCATGGTAAATGCAGATAAAACAAAAGTGATGACATCTAGGGTTGGTGGCAGTACAATCAGAGGAGAGGGAGAGTGGCCATATGCAGTTTGCCACAAAGGTGTGGGAAGTAATTCTATCTTGTGCAGTGTTTGTGAAAAATGGGTGCACAAGAGATGTAGTGGTACTAGAGGTAGACTGCGAGATAATGCTGATTTTATGTGTGCAGCATGTTGGGGAGAGCAGGTGGAGATTGTTAGGCGTGAAATGATTGAACTTGCCGGTGAGTCTGAGTGTGTGGAAGAGTTTTCTTATTTGGGAGACATGTTATGCCGGAGGTGGGGCTGGAGTTGGCTCGGTTCTAGGATGAGAAGTGGTTGGAAGAAGTTCAGGGAGCTGTTGCCTCTCCTGACATTGAGAGGACTCTCCTTACGTACTAAG
>JAGKTI010013893.1:0-22398 GCA_018397915.1 Birgus latro
ATAGGTTAGGTTAGGATGGTTTAGGTTAGGTTAGGACCGGACATGAAATTCACTGCCTTTCACCATTTTCATAGCTGGTGCACTTAAAAACCATGCATGGAAAAATTAAATTGCAAGCAGGAAATCATGATTAATATTTAGGGTAATTTTTTAACACATTTACAGCTTGATGAAAACAAGTTAGGCATGAAAATCTTTATGGTAAGCATAGGTTACGTTAGGATAGGTTAAGTTAAGTTAGGTTAGGACCGGACATGAAATTCACTGCCTTTCACCATTTTCATAGCTGGTGCACTTAAAAACCATGCATGAAAAAATGAAATTGCAAGCAGGAAATTATGATTAACATTTAGGGTAATTTTTTAACACATTTACAGCATTATGAAAACAGGTTAGGCATGAAAATCTTTATGGTAAGCATAGGTTAGTTTAGGATAGGTTCAGTTAGGTTAGGTTAAGACCGGACATGAAATTCACTGCCTTTCACCTTTTTCATAGCTGGTGCACCTTACAACCATGCATGGAAAAATTAAATTGCAAGCTTGGTTAGGTTAGGACCGGACATTAAATTCACTGCCTTTCATTATTTTCATAGCTGGTGCACTTAAAAACCATGAATGAAAAAATTAAATTGGAAGCAGGAAATTAGGATTAACATTTAGGGTAATTTTTTAACACATTTACAGCATGATGAAAACAGGTTAGACATGAAAAGCATTATGGAAAACATCTTGCACACAGTTTTTGCATGAGATTAATGATATGGAAAGAACAAAACAAGGAATTTTGATGAAGTTAGGGTACTTACGAAAAAGAAGCCGCCGTCCTCATGTATAACTCGCTCTATCATCTCAGACTTTGACACGAAGAAATTGCGCTACACAACCTTCGCAATTGACAATCACCAGCACTTCTCACCAACACTTTCCACAACGTTTTTTTTGCATAACTGGGATCACATCACTTCACTGCACTGTACGTAACAGTAAATTCCCATGTGGTCTAGTGACGAGTCCTGGAGGCTTGTGAACTTCTCAGCAGCAGCTTTCAGCTCCGTTCCATGTACCAACACACCAGTAGCATGTTGTTATCGATACCAAATCAGCGTGGATCGGTCGATGTCTGCATACTTAGGACTAAACATCACCTTCCTCTCCACGTTTCGTTTGGTCTTCGAAGCAAAATCACCCATGTACTGCTGTAGTTTGTCTCGGGACTTCTTGATGTCAAACAAGGTGGAGCGAGGGAGATTGAATTCACGATGAATCTGTGATGTCGGCCACCCTGCGTCCATCTTTTCCAATACCCTTCCCTCTTCTTCTCCAGAGTCAGAATCACTTCCTTCCTCTTCTCAGGTGGCGGGGCCATCATCACACACATGATGAAGAAGGTGAAGAGTAGCATCAAGCCCTGTAGGAGGTAGGGTATCACCACAAAAGCAATCACTTCGGCCGCCATTGTCGGAGCTGTTCACGAGGCAGCAACTGAGTGGGAAATGGGACAGACAGACAGGCGCCATGCGCGTAAACACAGCCGATCGGCGTGGGCGGGAAATTCAACCTGACGTGTTCCAAAAAATTCTATTTTTTTCGAATTTTTCCAAATTTTTGGGCATTTTGGGGGTTGGGCAGCCCACGATATCTGAGTAGTGGGGGTGTTCGAGTATTGGGTGTCCGAATAGTAAAGGGATTACTGTATATATACAGTAGGCGCGGAAAGTATTGACGCTTTTTTGCCGACGTCATTCTTTTTCGCGTTAAGTGAAGTACGGTCAATACTACCTTCCCCTGTGATGCGAAATGAGCTGACGCTTTTTCAGTGGGAGCTGGCAACCCTGCTTGATAGGTTTGGCACCACAGGAGCAGGCTTAGTAATGTTTGGCCAGCCACAGGAGGAGGATTGTCTCTGTGTGTGATGCACCACGAGGGCATGTTTTGACTCAAATAACTCTGTTATTTTGGTTACCTACCACATTCTCATCATGCCTAAAGTAACCACAAGCAAGGACAAACGTGTGGAAGTGATTACTTTATACAGAGCTGGCCACAAACTCCCATTTATTGCAAATCAGATGGTGTTAGACTGAGGACAGTGCAAAGACTGGTGAAGCGGTTCAAGGACAGTGGGAAGGCCATTCCTCCCACTCCACTTCGCAAGCCTGGGAGACCTCGTAAGACAACCTTCAGGACCCGTCAGCTGATCTTAAGGCAAGTTAGCAAGGATCCAAGGCTAACAGCACGGGATTTAAAAGAAAAAAAACCACAGCTGCTGGCAGATGTGTCTGTCAGAAGTGTGCAGCAGCTGTTGCATGACGATCTGGGCTACAGGAGTTTTTGTGCCCGTAAAAAACCACTGCTAACTGCACTTGAGAAGAAAAAGAGAGTAAATTTTTGTAAGAAATATCTTGCCTGGAGTGAGGAGCAATGGAAAACTGTGCTTTGGAGTGATGAGTCAACATTTACTGTCACTGGTACCCCTTCATCACGAGTGTTCCGCAAACCAGGAAGTGACCCACTGGATCCTAAGTACACTTCCAAGTTTGTTAAATACCCAGCCTCACTCATGGCTTGGGGCTGCTTTACATATTATGGTGTTGGTGAGTTGGTAATTCTACCTGCAAATGAAAAAGTGAACCAGAACAATTATTTGGAGCTCTTATGTGATGTTTTAAGTGACTCTTTTGATAAAACCAAGGCAAGAGTATTTATGCAAGATTCTGCCCCTCCACATGTTGCAAAGTCAGTGAAACTGGCTAACAGACTGTGAGGTTCCCTTTATTCGAGATTGGCCCAGAAACAGCCCAGATATCAATCCCATTGAGAATTTATGGGTGCACATGAAGCGGCAGGTGCGTAGTATGGACACATCATCTTTGCCTAAACTTGAGGCTGCAGTCAAGCAGCTATTGAGCAGTTTTAGTCCGTCTGTTCTGCAAAACTACGCCATCAGTCTCCCCAGACGCCTTAAGAAGATAATAAAGGTGAAGGGGAATGCCAGTAAATACTAAATTCAGTGGTGAGTGTTAATTTATTTGTTTCTCCTTGCTAATCACAAGAATGTTTTCTTTTTTTAAGATGGCGTCAGCACTTTCCGCGCCTACTGTATATGAGTGTGTTGTCTCAGATGATTAGCTAAAGAGTGTAATTGTAAATGTGTACAAGGGTAGGGGTGATGCTGTAGAAAGAGGAATTATAGAGGCATACAGTGTTTGGATCAGATGATGAAGATAATGGAGAGAGTTCTAGAAGGTATGATAAGAGAAAGAGTGAATATTGTTGAGATACAGTTTGGGTTTATGCCAAGCAATGAGACCACTGATTCCATATTCTTTGTTCCACAGCTTCAGGAAAAATAAATGAGAAAGAAAAGGGATTTGTACTTCATTTTTGTTGATTTGAAGAAGGCCTTTGACAGAGTCTCTAGAGAGGTGGTGAAGTGGGCAATGAGAAAGCTTGGGGTCAAGGAGTGGCTAGTTAGGATGGTTATGGCTATGTATGTGGGTGCTCGCACCCAGGTAAGGGTGAATGGATATTTGATTGATGAGTTTTCTGCGAATGTTGGCACGCATCATTGGTCAGTCTTGAGCTATTTGTTGTTTGTCAGAGTACATGAATCCCTCTCACTTGACTTGAGAAATGGACTCCCATGGGAGATTTTGTATGCCAGTAATTTAGTGTTGATTGCAGAAAATGAAAGGGAGGCGAAGGAAAGATTTAGGAAATGGAGAGATGGTTTGGGGCACAAGGGCTTATGAGTAAATGCAGATAAAACAAAAGTGATGGTATCTAGGGCTGGTGGTAGTACAGTCAAAGAAGAGGGAGATTGGCCATATGCGATTTGTCACAAGGGCATGGGAAGTAATTCCATCTTGCGCAGTGTTTGTGATGAATGGATGCATAAGAGATGTACTGGTATTAGGGATAGAATGCGAGATAATGCTGATTTCATTTGTGTGGTTTGTCGCGGAGAGCTATGATTGTCAGGTGTGAAAGGATTGATCTTGCTGGTGAATCCCTTTAGTGTGTGGAAGAGTTTTGTTGTTTGGTGAACATGGTATGGGCTGGAGATGGGGCTGGTGTTAGCTTTGTTGCTAGAGTGAGAAGTGGTTGGAAGAAGTTCAGGGAGCTGTTGCCTCTCCTGACATTGAGAGGGCTGTCCCTCTGTGCTAAGGGATCTTTGTATGTGATGTATTAGGAATGTAATGCTGTATGGAAGTGAGACCTGGGAAGTAAAGGAAGAGGATATTTGCTGGCTCAGATGTACGGAAATGACAATAATTAGGTGGATGTGCATTGCCTCCTTGAGTGTGAGGCCTTTGGGGACTAGGTTTATGATGAAAGAGTTTGGTGTATTGGTGTTGTGATGAGGAAAGGTAGATTGAGATGGTTAAGGCATTTAGAGAGGATGGGGGATGATAATTGGGTGCAGAAAGTGAGAAGTGTTAATGTTGGGGGTAGGGTAGTGAGAGGTAGACTGAAAAAGACCTGGGACGAGGTAATTGTGTGTGACCTCTTGGATAGGGAAGCTGCCAGAGATAGAGCAGCATGGAGAACCACCATTAGGTGACCAAGGCTGATGCATGCAAGCATGTTGGAGCCTTAAAAAAAAAAAAAAAAAAAAAAAGAGAAAGAGAGAGAGAGAGAGGAAAGCATCAGCCTCATAGACACATGGTTGGTGATGTAGCAATATAGTGTCAAGCTTGTATGTCAATTTTATGATCTTCCCATCATTTTGGGTGAGTCAGAAAGAGAGTAAATGTCAGAAACTGTTTTATGGTAACTTCTGCTCTCCACCTGAGACCACTAGGCTCCCAGTAGGTCCAGGCTGCAGGCCTTAGTATCATTGTTTCACCAAATATTTATTGTGACCAGACATTTATAGTAACCAAAGTATAGGATCATGTATAATATAAACTAACTAGCTTTAGTCAAAGGTAGGCTTCGCTTCAGTAACATGCAAGTAATGTCTGTCGTATGTTGTTTGTATGAATGAGATGGCTGGAGAATAAACCTGTTTAGAAACTTTTTTTTTGCTATAAACACGGGCACCCCACTTCTAGAAGATTTGGGTGATCTACTGAATTACAATGTCGCCGAAGTGTCAGTGTAATGATCCCCATGCATGCAGACTTAGTATTTATTGGGAAGGTGGTGGGTATGGTGTTATGGAGAGTGATGATTTTCAGTGGAATATTATCAAAGGGAAAAAAAAAAGGTATGTAAGATTTGTACACAAAAATACAAGTAAATATCCCTAAGCTTAATTATGAACATAGTACATACTGTATATACGGTATTAATCACTTGAGGTGGTTTTCGAAGTATTCAACTTCAGCACTATAGAGAAGAATCCTACGATAGCATTCACTTGAAAATGCAGAAAATAATATTTATATCAGTTAAATTTTTTTCAGGAAATGGTGGATTAATTTCTTAGAAGAAATTGAGTTAACACAGTAACAGCAAAACAGTTGGGATTCAGAGAAGGTTTGTCATGTTTCGCAAAGTTGCTGAGTTTTTACAGCAATGTGGTGATATCATACAAGAAAGAGAAGCTGGGTAGCTTGTGGCTACCTGGATTTGAAGAAGGCATTTGATAGTGCTACAGAAAAAATTGCTATGCTACACAAAAAAGTGCTATTCTACACAAAAAAAATGCTATGGAAAGTAAAAACTGTAGGAGGAGTGAGTGGGAAATTACTAAAATGGAAAATTTTGTGGGATGATAAATCATAACAGTTATAAGAGACTAGTATTCTCAGTGGAAGAGTTAACTCATGTTCTGTGTACAGCCAGATGCATTAATACCATAATGGGTAGCCTCAAACAGATCGCCTCCGTGTCACCCTTTCCCCTTCCATTCCCCTGTCCTCCTCCCAGCTTACACCTCCCCCTCTCATATATCTCTCCACCTCATCCTTCCATCTCATCATTGGTCTCCCCTTCCTTCTACCCTTCTTCCACGTCATATACACTCTGCTAGTTAGTTTCTCTCTCTCTCTCCCTCTCTCTCTCTCCATCCTCTCCATTGGCCAAACCACCTCAGGGTATTTCTACCAACACTTTCTCTCACATCCACATCCATACCACAACACTCCTTCACTTCTTCATTTGTAAGTCTGTTTCTAGATGTAACTTTACATGCATCTCTCATATAACTCATTTTCACTGCTCTCACTCTTACCTGTATCCTTTCAATAAGGTCGAAGCTTCGCTTCCATACATTAGAGTGAGGAATGCAGTATCGTCATGCAGCAGCTTACTTCCATTCACACTTTCCTGTTTCTTATCACTGCCTTCAGTGAACTGGCAACCTTTCCTCCTTACTTTGTGCTTTCAAGCATTTCATCCTTCAAACTTTCATCCTTTCTCATAACACTATCCACGTACTTAAATGCACTCAGATTTTCCATTTCCACACTATCCAACCTTACCATGAATTCAATGACTTAATTTCTCCCAAAGACCAGAACTTTATTCCTCCCAGCATTCACCGTTAGATTCCGTTTCATTCATGCTCTTCCAAAGTGGTAGGTGGTGGCGACCATCATCCACTCCCTTGATGTAGTGCTGCCTACTTCTACCTTAGCCTTTATCATTCTTTTTCTGTGCCTGCCCTCCTCTCTTCCTATTTCTCCCATCTATCCTGTCACTTCTTTTTGCTTTTCTTTCCTTTACAGGTGGCTTTACATTGAGCAACAAGCCAAATGGTTTCCTGTAAGCCAAGAAACCATTTACAACACTGGGTGGTAACCATATAACCAAGCCATACGTGCTCCCTACGTGTCAACAAATGGGTTGGTGGAGGGTTAGTGCCCCTCCCTGTAAAACAAATAACTCAGTCAAAAAGTCACCCCTTACGGGATTATGGCGTCTGGCTTTAGATAGATAGATAGATAGATCTTCCAAACTCATTCACCAAGCCTTGCAGTTCCCCTTCATCTTCACTTAACAGTACAATATCATCAACAAACAGCAGAACAGGAAGTTTACAAATGCAGCTGTCTCTCATTAGGTCTTCAGCATCCACTGCCCTTTCTTGTGTCTCTTTTCAAACTCTGTCCATAAACAAATTGAACAGCCATGGGGACATGACACATCCCGTGTTAGTCCAGCATTCAGATAGAAAAATTCACTCGCTTCACCATCCACATGCACTGCACCCCTAGTGCCTTTATACATACTCTTCAAGGCATTCAGCAGCTTCCCATTTACTCCATATATTTTTTGTACTTTCCACATTCCTTGTCTATCTATTCTTTTATATGCTTTCTCCAAATCCATGAAGGCAGCATACTTCTTTCCCATCTCTAGAATCTTTTCCACTGAATACCTTAGGATGAATATCTGATCTACACAGTGTCATCAGTTTCTGAAACCTCTCTCTTCATCTCCAGCTAATTCTTCTGTTATTTCCTAAATTCTGTCAATAAGTTTCCTACCATATACATTTCCTATTACACTCACAAGACAAGTGCCCCTATGATTACCACACGCTTCTTTTTCCCCTTTTCCTTTGTACATGTACAGGGGAAAAATTATACCTTAACTATGGTGTGGCATGAAAATGAAAAGTCAGGAGTAAGAGCAGTGGTGATGGGACAGCTCAGGAATGTATGTTGAGTACAAAGAGTGGATAGTATACGAAATAATGTGATTTGCAAAAGATACAGAGTGAGGAAGTCTGTGGACACCAGAATCGAAGAGAGGTTGCCACCAAAGCCACCACCATCTGCCCCTCTCCCAATGATGACCCAGCGAGATGCCTGGAACCACTGTCTGACTCATTTCTTCTTCATATCTGTAACATTCACAGCCTTTCCTCTAACTTCTCTCTGTTGAGCACCAGCTCTCCTCCTCTAAGCCTCACCTTCTTAACCAAGACTCAACCGTCTGAGGCGACTGATAGTAAACCCTTCTCTGTATGCTCCTGCTTTCAAGTCAAACGTGGCTGTTGTGTATTTGTACACAACGACAAATCTTGCTCCCATCCTCCTGAACTTGAAAATCTTCTGAATTGTCTATTCTCTGGCTTCGGCTTTCCTGTCATTCTATATCTATCTATCTACCTATTGCCATATGCCTTAATCCTGTAAGGGGTGGTCACAAACAAATCGCTTCCATGTCACCATGTCGCCTGCCATTTCATTCCCCTGCTTCCAGCTCACACCCCTCCTCTCTCATATACCTCTCCACTCTATCCTTCCACCTTATCCTTGGCCTCCCCCTCCCTTTCCTCCACCTCACTCACATACATTCTCCTCGTCTGTCTCTCACTCTCCATCCTCTCCACATGGCCAAACCACCTCAGTGTGTTTCTCTTAGTGCTTCCTATCACATCCACATCCACACCACAACGCTTCTTCACTTCATCATTTGTCAGTCTGTTTCTTCATGTGACTCCACATGCTTTTCTCAAATAACGCATTTCCACTGCTCTCACTCTTGACTTCTGCCCCTCCAACAAGGTCTAAGCTTCACTTCCATATGTTAGACTTGGTATCACAATGCTGTCATGTAGTAACTTTTTTACTTCCATGCTCGCTTCCCTGTTTCTTATCACTGCTTTCAAGGAACCAGCAACTTTTCTTCCTTGTTGTACCCTTTCAAGCACTTCACCCTCTAAATTTCCATCCTTACTCATCACACTACCCAAGTCTATCTATCTGTTTATTGCCAGACACCTCAATCCCGCACGGGGTGGCCACAAACAAATCACCTCCATGTCGCTCTGTCCCCCACCATTTCACTACCACGCTCCCAAGTCACACCCCCCTCTCTCATATACCTCTCCACTCCATCCCTCCATCTCATCCTCATCCTACCACTCCCTCTCCCTCTCCCCTCCACCACCTCACTCACATAAACTCTCCTCGTCAGTCTTTCACTCTCCATCCTCTCCACATGCCCAAACCACCTTAACATGTTTCTCCTAACGCTTCCTATCACATCCACACCACAACGCTCCTTCACTTCTTCATTTGTTACTCTGTCTCTCCGTGTGTCCACGTACTCCTTTCCAATAACTCATTTCCACTGCTCTCACTCTTGACATCTGTCCTTCAAACAGGGTCCAAGCTTCACTTCCATATGTTAGAGTTGGTATCACAATACTGTCATGTAACAACTTTTTTACTTCCATGCTCACTTCCCTGTTTCTTATCACTGCTTTCAACGAACCAGCAACCTTCCTTCCCTGCTGCACCCTTTCAAGCACTTCACCCTCCAGACTTCCATCCTTACTCATCACACTACCCAAGTACTTAAATGCACTCACATTCTCCATATCCTCCCCATCCAATCTCACTGTACATTCACTGGCTTCACTTCTCTTGAAGACCATCACTTTACTCTTCCCTACATTCACCTTTAGATTCCGTTTCTTACACACACTCCCAAACTCATCTACCAAGCCTTGCAGCTTTCCTTCGTGTTCACTCAACAACACAGTTTCATCTGCAAACAACAGTACAGGGAGTTTCCAAACACTGCCTTCTCTCACTAGGGCCNGACACATCCTTGTTTCAATCCAACCTTCAAATGGAAAGATTCACTCAGTTTGCCATCCACACGCACTGCAGCCTTAGCACCCTCATACATACTCTTCACTGCCTTCAACAACTTCCCATCCACTCCATATATTCTTAATACTTTCCACATTCCTTGTCTATCCACCCTGTCATATGCTTTCTCCAAGTCCATGAAGGCTGCATACAACTTCTTTCCCTTCTGTAGAAACTTTGCCACTAAAGATCTCAGAATGAATATCTGGTCTACACAACCTCTTCCCTTCCTAAAACCTCCCTGTTCTTCTCCAGCTAATTCCTCCGTTATTTCCCTAACTCTGGCAATAAGTATCCTACCATATACTTTTCCTATTACACTAAGAAGGCAAATGCCCCTATGATTACCACACACTTCTTTTTCCCCTTTTCCTTTGTACAGAGGAATAATTATACCTGATTTCCAATCCTCCATGACTCTACCTTCCTCCCAGGCCAATCTGCACACCTTCCACATCCATTCTATTGCTATCTCTCCCTCATCCTTCAGCATTTCACCACACACTCCATCCATTCCTGGGGCATTCCCCATTTTAACTTTCATTATTGCTTCCACCACTTCCATCCTACTGATTTCTGCCTCTCTTCTCACATCTGTCCTTCTCCCCGCCATTCCCCAGCCACTTATACTTGCATTACTTTCATTCTTTGTGTTCAACAATTCATTCAAGTGTTCTCTCCATCTGTTCACTTTTTCTCCCTTCTCCACTAGTAATCTACCATTTTTATCTTTCACACCCCCACTAACTTCATTGGCACCCTGTCTAGCTTTCTTTACCTCTTTCCAGAACATTTTCTTACATTCCCTCCACTTTGCACTCAAATTCCTTCCAAATTCTTCATCCACTCTCTTCTTACTCTCTCTTACTAATCTTTTCACCTCTCTCCTCCTCTCTACATATTACTCTCTCGTCCGTCTCTGAGCTTCTTCGACGCCCCTGTTCCTCATTCACACATTATATGCTTTCTTCTTTTGTGCCACAGCCTCTCTCACCTCTTCAGTCCACCATGCTGTTCCCTGAACCCCCTTTCGTCTTCTCTTCACCCCACACACCACCTAACTTGCTGCACAGATTTCTTCTGTTAATATCTTGCACACACACCTTCCACGTCCCCCATCTGCTCCAATATATATTTACCCAATCGCTGCCCCACTTCCCTTTCATACTCAGCCTTTATTCCATCTTCTTGTAACTTTTCTACCCTCCTTGTAAGAACTACTTCCTCCTGTCCTTTCCTCTTCTCTTCCTCCATCTTGTTTGGATTCTGATTCTGGCCACCACCAAGTGGTGGTCAGAAATTCCACTCCCCCAACCTCTATATACTCTTGCATCCATTACACATCTTCTCATCTTTTCATCCACACACACACACAGTCAATCATTGCCTTCCGTTCATTCAGTTCACCATCCTCCCTTCTCAACACTCGCCATGTATACCTATGGATCATTTTGTTCCTGAAGAGGGTATTAGCTATTACCAACCTCCTCCCGGCACAAATGTCCACTAAAACACTGCCATTCTCATCCATCACTGCAGGCACACCCCAATCACCAACCACTCCATCCACCTTCTCAGTCCCTACTTTTCCATTCATATCTCCAGTCAGAAACAATTACTGTACTTAAATGCACTCACATTTTCCATTTCCTCCTCATCCAACCTCACTGTATATTCACTGACTCCACTTCTTTCGAAGACCATAACTTTACCCTTCCCTACATTCACCTTTAGTTTCCATTTCTTACACACTCTCCCAAACTTATCCACCTTACAGCTTCCCTTTGCCTTCACTTAACACCACAGTATCATCTGCAAATAACAGTACAGAGAGTTTACAAGCACGGCCTTCTCTCACCTGGGCCGCTCCAACATCCACTGCCCTACCTTGTATCTCTTTTATTACCCCATCCATATACTGATTGAACAACCATGGAGACATGACACATCCTTGTTTCAGTCCAACCTTCAGATAGAAAAATTTACTCAATTCACTATCCACACACACTGCTGCCTTTGCACCCTCATACATGCTCTTCACGGCCATCAACAACTTTCCATCTACTTCATTTATTCTTAATACTTTCTACAGTCCTTGTCTATCCACCCTGTCATATGCTTTCTCCAAGAAGGAAGCATATAGTGAGTAGATGAGAAACAGGGACTTGGAAGAAGTTGAGAGATGGAAGAGAGAGAGATATGTAGAGAGGAGGAGAGAGGTGAAAAGATTAGTAAGAGAGAGTACGAAGAGAGTGGATGAGGAATTTGGAGGGAACTTGAACGTAAAGTGGAGGGAATTAAAGAAAATGTTTTGGAAAGGGGTAAAGAGAGTTAGACAGGGTGTCAAAGAAGTTAGCTGGAGAGTGAAAGATAAAAATGGTAGATTACTAGTGGAGAAGGGAGGAAAAGTGAGCAGATGGAGAGAACACTTTATATAATTGTTGAACATAGAGTGTGAAAATAATGCAAATATACGTGGATGGGGAATGGCCGGGAGAAGGAGGGATGTGACAAGAGAGGAAGAAATGAGTAAGATGGAAGTTGTTGAAGCAATAATGAAAGTTATAATGGGGAAAGCCCCAGGAATGAATGGAGTGTGTGGTGAAATGCTGAAGCATGGGGGAGAGATAGTAGTAGAATGGATGTGGAAGATGTACAGATTGGCCTGGGAGGAAGGTAGAGTCCCGGAGGATTGGAAGTCAAGTATAATTATTCCCCTGTGCAAAGGAAAAAGGGGAAAAAGAAGTGTGTGATAATCATAGGGGCATTTGCCTTCTTAGTGTAATATGAAAAGTATATGGTAGGATACTTATTGACAGAGTTAGGAAAATAACAGAGGAATTATTTGGAGAAGAACAGGGAGGTTTTAGGAAAAGAAGAGGTTGTGTAGATCAGATATTCATTCTTAGATCTTTATAGGAAAAGTTTCTAGAGAAGGGAAAGAAGTTGAATGTGGCCTGTCATTCTCTGACTAAATATATCTGTGCTGTTTACTTATTCCCTAACTCTACTGACTGAAAAATTCCTTGACTATCTTACTTCTAAGATTGAACACATCCTCTCAATTTCTCCTTTCTCTGAAATTTCCATTCTAGGAGATTTCAATGTTCACCATCACCTTTGGCTCTCCTCTCCTTTCACTAGTGCACCTGGTGAAGAAACCTACATCTTTTCTATCCTTGATGACCTAGAGCGTTGTGTACAGCACCCTACCCGTATTCCTGACCACCATGGAGAGAGTTCCAACATACTTGACCTCTTCCTTACATCTAATCATTCTGCATACACTGTGAATCTTTCCTGTCTGTTGGGCTTCTGCAGTTACAACCTTATCACCTTAATCTGTCCTATCACTCCAGTAAGGCCTATGGACCCTCCAAAGTAGTGGTGGCTGTGGCACTTTGGAGCTGACTGGGGGGGTCCTCAGGCATTACTTCTTTGATTTTCCCTGGAATGATTATTGCTTCCATAGCTGAGAGCCATGTGTGTGTGCCTTGTGCATTATGGAGGTTATTCTCTCATGCATGGGAGCATGCATTCATTTTTCATATCCTTTGACTAATGCAAAAAAAACCTTGGTTTAATCATACTTGTTCTAATGCTCTCCACACCAAGGAGAAGGCCTACAAAAGGTACCAACACAACCTACTCCTGAATCTCATCTCTCTTATGCTTCTGCCCAGAATCGTGCTAAATCTGTTCTTCACTCCATTAAAAGTAATTTCGTTTAGTTTCGTTTTTGAAGGCTCCAACATGCTTGCATGCGTCGGGCTTGGTCACCTAATGGCAGCTCGCCATGCTGCTCGATCTTTGGCAGCCTCCCTGTTCAGTCCCTTAACCCTTAAGTCACACTTAATGACCTCGTCCCATGTCTTTCTCTGTCTGCCCCTCCCAACCCCTCTCCCAATATTAACACTTCTCACCCTCTGTACCCAATTATCATCCCCCAGCCTCTCCACATGTCCAAACCACCTCAGCCTACCTCTCCTCATCACAACACCAATACACTCCAGTCCCATCCTACCTCTCAACTCTTCCATCGTAAACCCAGCCCCCCCAGGCCTTGCACGCAGGGACGCACGGCACATCCACCTAATCATTGTCATTTCTGTACGTTTAAACCTGCGAATATCCTCTTCCTTTACTGCCCAGGTCTCACTACCATACAGCATCACACTCCTAACACATGCTGCATACAGAGACCCCTTAGCATGTAAGGAGAGTCCTCTCAATGTCAGGAGAGGCAACAGCTCCCTGAACTTCTTCCAACCACTTCTCACCCTACCAACCGAGCTAACTCCAGCCCCACCCCTGGCACATAACATGTCTCCCAAATAACAAAACTCCTCAACAGACTCACCTGCAAGTTCAACCCTCTCATGCCTAACAATCTCCACCTGCCCTCCCCGACACGCCGCACATATAAAATCAGCATTATCTCACAGTCTACCTCTAATACCACTACATCTCTTGTGCACCCATTTATCACAAACACTACACAAGATGGAATTACTTCCCACACCCTTGTGGCAAACTGCACATGGCCACTCTCCCTCTTCTCTGATTGTACTGCTACCAACCCTAGAAATCATCATTTTTGTTTTATCTGCATTTACCCTTAAGCCCTTGTATCCCATACCATCTCTCCACTTCTTAAATCTTTCCTCTGCCTCCTTTTCATTCTCTGCAATCAGCACCAAATCATCAGCATACAGCATCTCCCTTGGGAGTCCATCTCTGAAGTCATGTGAGAGGGCTTCAAGCACCATGATAAACAACAAGGGACTCAAAACTGACCCCTGATGCACACCAACATTCATGGAAAACTCATCACTCAAAACTCCATTCACTCTTACCTGGGTGTGAGCACCCACTTACATGGCCATAACCACCCTAACCAGCCACTCTTCCAGCCGTAGCTTTCTCATTGCCCACTTCACCACCTCTCTAGGGACTCTGTCAAAGGCCTTTCCCAAATCAACAAAAACAAAATACAATTCTCTTTTCTTTCCAATATATTTTTCCTGAAGCTGTTGGACAATGAATATGGCATCTGTGGTCCCCCCGCCTGGCATAAACCCAAACTGCATCTCATCGATATTCACTCTTTCTCTTATCATACCTTCTAGAACTCTCTCCATTACTTTCATTATCTGATCTAAGAGCTTTATACCTTTGTAATTTCCCCTTTCCAGGGCATCACCCTTCCCTTTGTGCACATGTACAATTACACTCTTCAGCCAATCATGTGGGACAACACACTCATATATAATCATATTTATCAGGTCAGTGACTAACCTCACCCCAGTATCTCCTGAGGCCTTCAACATTTCGGCAATCAACCCAGACACACCTGCCGCCTTCCCCACCCGCATCCTGCCTATTGCCTCACTCACAGTAGCAGCGTCAATCAAAGGCCAAGGGCCAAACACTGGATCAGCTGGCTCCAAACCTTCCCTATCCCAATCAAACTCCTCATTCAACAACTGGCTATAATGCTCTCTCCATGCATCTTTAATATCCTCACTGTTCACCACTACCCTTCCTTCATCATTCTTCACACACACTGCTCACCTACAATGTCCCGATTATCCCTCTTCACCTGATTTGCCACCCTAAAAATCATATTTTTCCTTTCTCCATCATTTAGATTATCAAGTAAAAGTCTCTGTAACTCAGACTTGGCCCTGCATACCTCTCTTCTAGCCCTGCGCTTGGCAGCCAAGTACTCCTCCCTGTTACCACCCTTCTTCCATTCCCGGAAAAGCCTTCTTTTCTCTTTAACTGCGGCTTCTACACCCTCATCCCACTACCAAGTTACTTTATGTCTTGGTGGGCCTCTTGCCCAACCGCATATTGCATCAGTAACTCTAAGGAGGTTGTTCTTAAGGGCTCTATACTGTTCATTAACACCTCTCTCTACAGTTCCCTTCTCAGCCACCACTCTCCTCATCTCACTATGAAAGGCATCCCTTACTGATTGGTTTCCCAGCTTCCATATTTTCCTCCTAGGTACATATGTCCTCCTTCTGATCACTCGTTCCTTAAGCACCATGTCACAAATCAACAGTCTGTGTTGCTGCACACACTCCTCGCTTCCTATAACTTTAAAATCCCTCACTAATCTGCTATCAACCCTCCTGACCAGAAAATAATCTATCTGACTACTATTTCCCCCGGACTCGTACGTAATCAACCGACTCATTCTTTTTCTAAAATGTGTGTTGCACACAATCATGTCCATAGCCTCCCCAAACTCGAGTATTCTTTCCCCTTCCACATTCCTCACACCATATGTACATCCTCCATGGACTCCTTCATAACCTTGAGCTGCTTCACCCACATGACCATTTAAATCCCCTCCCAGAACCACTACCTCATCATCACCCATACCACTTACTGCATGTATTAAATCATCCCAAAATCTATCCTTCTCTGCGTCATCCAATCCTACCTGTGGAGCATATGCCGATAAAACGGAAATCATTTTCCGTCCGATCAAAATTTTCACTACTAATATCCTATCACTTACTCTCATAGCATTCATAACATATTCCACCCATTTGTCCGCAACCAACACACCCACGCCCCCATATCCGTCAGTTCCCCCCTGCCAAAACAACTTATATTAGCAATTCTTCCCAACAATTTTTCTGGCTGATCCACCCCTGTACTGGACTTCCTGCAAGCATGCCACATCCACCCACCTCCTACTGAATGCCTCAACGACTTCCCCTGCTCTTCCCCTCAAACTTCCCACATTCCACGAACCCACTCTAAACCCCCTAGGTGATTTGCTGTCCTCAGGCTTGCTTAGATACTTATACTTGTAGGTCATAGTTGGTAAGATAAAGGTGGGTAAACATTCCAAAGGCCCGACCCATTGCACAGTCCTAGGTCCAGGCAATGGATCTGGAACCCCTAGCCCACCAGCTTACCAGTGGCTGTGGTAGTGGCCTCGGGGCCCCCTGCCAGGACAGCTGCAGGGACACCCTCCAAGCGCACCTTGGCACTGCAACTGCCCCGCCATTATACTGTACACCCACTGATAGGGCAGCCTCCTGGGGTGCTACTCCCAGGTTCGGGCCCCTCTCTATTGAGCGGAAGCCGCAGCCTGGTAACCGCAATGCCCTGTACCCTCTAGCACAGGTTCGAGCCCCATCTCGCCCTGGACCCATGATCTATGCTGGCGGAACCCCCGTCACGCCTCCCCCCAAAAGTCCGCTACTAGGTAGCGGGGGCAAAGTTTTCTGGCCGCATGCCCTTGCTGGCTTCAACCCCTGTAACGTAGTGGGATACGTTGTGTGATATGTAAAGCACATGTGGTGTAGTGCATAGGATAGTTAGAGGAAATGTTTGGGAGAGTATGCTGGTCTACTCTCTGTGTTACTGTCATACTTAAAAGGTCAGCAAAGGAGGATGGTTAGGTAGCTAGTGAAACCGGAGCTCCAGCTCTCCCGATCAGCAGCATTCCCATTCCCCTCGGGAGTACCACCCTGTTCGGCCCGTATTAAATGCTTTGAACTCTCCAACTCAAATTCTTCCCACTCCAGTCCTTCCAGCACCTTGCCAGAAACCTTTCTAACAACTTTACTTCATCATCCTTCTCTCCTGTTTTCCACTCTGGTGGCTCTGTACCTGTTCCTTCTATGGATAAAGCAGAACTCTTCAGTCAGACTTTCTTTTCCAATCCCACCTTAGACAATTCCAGTACTGTTCCTCCATCGCTTCCCCTCTCTGACTTCCTCATGGCTGACGAGATTTCTTCAGTTGATGTATTTTCTCCCGTCACTGGCTCCAGTACTAACAGAGCATAAGGGTCTGATGGGTCCCTCCTGTTGTCCTCAAGAACTGTGCTTCTGTACTTACACCCTTCCTAGGTAAACTCTTTCTCCTTTGTTTGTCAACTTATACTTTTCCTTCTTACTTTAATTTTGCTCTCATTCATCCTGTCCCAAAGAAGGGTGACCATTCCCATCCCTCTGACTCTTACCCAATTGTCTTAACATCCTGTATTTGATACGCTTTTGAGTCTACTCATAAGAAAAAAATATGAATGCATCTTCCCCATCACAACCTTCTTTCTGATCGTCAGTATGGGTTCCGCCAGGGATGTTCCACTGGCGAACTTCTCACTTTCCTTCCAGACTCCTGGTCATCCTCCTTTCAGGACTTTGGTGAAAGCTTTGCATTGCTCTTGACATCTTGAAAGCTTTTGGTTGAGTGTGGCATAAATCTTTAATTTCCAAACTGCCTTCCATTGGTTTCTATCCTTCTATCTGTACCTTCATCTTTAGCTTCCTTTCTGGTCATTTTATAGTTGCTGTTGTAGACAGCCACTGTTCTTCTCCTGGAGCTATGAATAGAGGTGTTCTTCAGGGCTCTGTCCTATCATCAGCTCTCTTCCTTTTATGTATCAGTGACCTAAGCTGTACATCTAACCCTATCCACTCATACGCTGATGATTCCACCTTTCACTTTTCCATTTGTTTTCTGCACCGTCCATCTCAGCAGTTACTTCAACAAACAAGGGATGAGGCTATGGCACACCTATTGTCTGACTTAGCTCGTATCTCTGACTGGCGTAAAAATAATCTTATTTTTAATGCATCAAAGACTCAGTTCTTACACTTATCAACCCGACAGTATTTTCCATAGGATTATCCACTAATGTTTAACAACATCCAGTTCAATCCTGCATCATCCTTTCAGTTTCATTCCCTCAGGATTTATCTTGGAAAGATCGTATTAAATCTTTTGTAAGATCTGCTTCCATGAGATGAGGTGTGCTAAGCTGACTCCATACCTTCTTTACCCTGCACAGTGGTTGACTTTATACACGTGTATTATTCGCCTCTGTGTGAAGTACAACTCACATGTGTGGGGAAGCTCCCCACATACAGCTCTTCTCAGCAAGGTGGAGTCAAAGGCTTTTCATCTCATTAACTCTCCCTTCAGTTTCTGTCTCTTCACTGCACTGTTGCATCTTTATCTCTTTTTTTATCACTCCTTCAATGGTCACTACTCCTCTGAACTGTCTGCCCGCATCCCTCTACCATTACGGCAGGCACATAGCACCTGTCTAGCAACAAACTCACATCCCTTTTCAGTCCAGCTCTCTAAGGCAAGAGTTAACCGTTTCTCCCAGTCCTTCATTTATGCAACAAGTCAACTCTGGAACTGTCTCCCTTTGTCTGTATTTCCTACTACCTGTGATCTCCGGTCTTTCAAATGCAGTGTGTCCAGATATCACAAAATGTTCGCATCATGAATTTGTGGGTCTGTTATCTTGTTTTTGTTTTTTCTTAGAGGGAACAGTCTTGCAGGCTCCTGACCTTTGGTTCCTTCTTCATTGCTTAAAATTAATATTAACATAAAAATCAAATTCTACTACTGTCTCTCTCCCATGCTTCAGCATTTCACCACACTGTCCATCATTTGTTGGGGCTCTCCCCATTTTACCTTTCTTCATTGCATCCAGTACTTCGATCCTACTGATCTCTTTCTCTCTTCTGATTTCCCTCCTCCCAGCCATTTTACAGCCACTTATACTAGTGTTACTTTAATTCTTTGTTTTCAACAATTCTCTGAAGTGTTCTCTCCATCTACTTATCTTTTCTTCCTTCTCCTCTAGCATCTTCAATATTTTTCATTCACTCCTCTTTTACCTTCTTTATCACCCTGTCTTACCCTCTTAAACTCCTTCCAGAACATATTGCTAATCCTCTCCACTTTGGGCGCAAATTCCTTCCAAACTCTTCATCCACTCCCTTCTTTCTCTCTCATACTAATCTTTTCACCTGTCTCCTCCTCTTTACATATAACTCTTTTCCATCTTTCAACATCCTCCATGCCCCTGCTTTCCACAGCTTGCCTCACCATTTCATTCCACCATGCTATTCTATGCACCCCCTTTCATTTTCTCCTCTCCTCACACACCACCTCTCATGCCATGCCGCATAGATTTCTTCTGTGAATAGCATGCATGTACCTTCCACCTCCCCCATTCATTCCAAATCATATCTTCCCAATCGCTTCACCACTTCTCTCATATTCTGTCCCTTCATCCTCTTGCCCTCTTTGTATGGACTGCATCCTCCGGCCCTTTGCTTCATCTATTTCATCTAGTGCACTTGTACCTTGGCTTGCACCACCACTAAATGGTGGTCAGAGAGTCCACATCCCCAACCTCTATATGCCCTCGCATCCAGCACATATCTTCTCATTCTCTTATCCACACGCACATAATCAACCATTATCTTTCATTCATCCAGCCATCCCCCATTCTTCCCGTCATTCTCCATGTATGCCTGAGGATCATTTTGTGCCTTAGAAGGTTTTGGCTGTCAATAGTCCCATCCCTGCAGAAATGTCCACCAGAGCACTACGGTTCCCATCAACTTTTGCAGGCACACCTCACTCTTCAACTACTGCATCCACTTTCACATTCCCCATTTTACCATTCTTATATCCACTCAAAAACACTTTCTCACCCCTCTCAAATTTTCCTATGCATATTTCCACATTTTCTTAGAACTTACCTTTCATTCTGCTTGCACAGTCTTCTGCCGGCATATACTGTATAGGAGTTTAGTCTGGTAGCTCCTCGAGTCCGATAAAAACTAATTCCGGTCTACTGAAGTCCGTTATATCGAGGTTTTACTGTATTTCCGTTTCTGGTTTCTTCATGGTCGCAACAGAAAGCAGGAAAGCAGCGTAAGTAAGTAGGACTATTTTAAATAGTTCAATCAACTTGCACGAAAGGAGGCTACTTTTACTCAGTGACATGCAGTTATTACTCTGCATTTGGTCAGTTTTCCATTAAGAAAAATCTCTGGAAGAATTGATATACGCCAGTGAATGATATACCCCCTGGGGGTAGGGGGTTTTCAAGAATTCTCCCCCAGTATCCCTGTGTCGCACCGCTGCCCAGGTGTCGTTACGGTATTTCTTGGGAATATATTCTCCCGTATTTAATAGTGAATGGTAACGTGGTAAAATCCGCCTCGACACTGGCAACGCGCGACATGGGGGACTTCACTAACACGCCGCTACACACATGTACTTAGAACTGGGAACTGGAAGAAGTGAAAAAATAATATGGCTTTTCTAGGCTTTAATTACAAAATAGTATTTACAAAAATCTACAAATAACTCTGAGGTGATTCCCACCTCATTTCACTTCACGTGCAAATGTGCCAAAAAACCACACATACACGTCTGCTCTTAAGTCACTTGAATACTAACACTATTTTAATAAAGCAAAGCCAGTCTTGTAAAAAATCACTAGTGCCGTTATATATATAGCACTCTTTACTCACTCATATATATGAAATTTCACTGTTACATCAGTATAAGAAAAACACATTTAAACATTAAAATCTTAACTCCTTCCGTTTCTAACTAGGAGTCCTTGTACTAGTCCCAGACGACAGACAAATAAAATAGCACTGCTAGTCGGTTGTACCCGCGGTTACACAAGCATGTACTTTTTCACTTACTACCAGTAGTGCTCTCATTGGTGACTCCTGGAACTTTACTTCTCGGCTATACAGCGACGTCTCTGCACCAGGCTACGTCGGGCTGCGTCACCTGCCTCACCGTTCACTAGGGCTCTCCTCCAGGCTCTAGTCTGAACTGAGGTCCCTAGCCCTGTCTGGCCTCAGAAAGTTGCCGATGTTCGCCAGCGGGTCATGTGGTTGTGAGGTGGGTGATGACTTCACCCACTCATCCAACGCCGTCACCCACATCTCACCCGCTTCACCCGTTGCCGAGCCGGACCAGATCTGCAGACTCAGCGCACGCTCCCACGATCGGATAACGCCCAACCAGCAGTCTTGTGCATAAACAAATTGACCAACACCACCTGCACCACTCCTCTCTCTCTATCTCTTCCTCCTCCTTCCTCCAGTTATCTCTTTCTCTCAACCTCTCTTCCTTATTCCATCTCCCTATTGCCCACAGCTGTACACAGAATCCATCGAACCCCTACTCTTTCCCCCCCTGTCCGCGTTTCATCCTAAACTCACGTCCGGCAGGCGGTGTCACCTGCACACCTGTAACAGCTGCGTGTCCTCTTACACCTGCCCGAGGGGATGCATGTCGGCTTCCCGACACCTGCTTGTCGTAAGAGGCGACTAAAAGGGTTGGTGGTGGGTTAGTGCCCCACCCCATAAAAACAACTAACTAAAAATACGAACAGGAAGCCTCGGACCAGGACTGACCAAAAGTTGACGACAAAGAAACGGACAAAGGACGAGATAAAGATTGCGACCTGGAATGTGAGGGGTATGAATGATGAGGTGAAAGAGAGAGATTGTACAGGTGCTTGAGAGTGCGAAAGTGGATATATGTGGAATAACTGAAACTAAATGGCGAGGTGAGAGTGTGAGAGAATGGGAATATGGGTGGGGTATATGTGCAGGAGTGGGTGAGAATGAGTGGGCGAAAGAGGGAGTGTGTATTGTTGTGAGCAACAGGTGGAAGGAGAATGTAAGAGAGTATGGAGCAGTTGGGTCAAGGATTGTGTGGGTAAGAGTGAAAGTTGGACTACAAATGTGGGCAATTGTGTGCGTGTATGCGCCAACGCAAGATCGTGTAAGTAGAGTGAGAGAAGAGTTTTGGACAAATGTGGAAGCCTGCTTGGAAAAGTTTGAAAGGAATGAGAGAGTGTTTCTGATTGGAGATATGAATGGAAAAGTGGGGAATGAGAAGGTGGATGGAGTGGTTGGTGAGTGGGGTGTGCCTGCAGAGATGGATGAAAATGGCAGTGCTTTAGTGGACATTTGTGCTGGGAGGGGGTTGGTGGTAGTTAATACCCTCTTCAGGCACAAAAT
>JAGKTI010013894.1:0-22397 GCA_018397915.1 Birgus latro
TTCATAACGTCAAAGGCGCAAAGTGTGTGTCAGAGGGGTGGGGTGAGATGGGTTTCACTGGAGGCGTCCGGTATTTTGACAGTTCAGATACAACAGCCATACACTTTGGGAAAGCAAACTTTACAGGATTGAGAAAGTTTTTCGAAAATGCAGATTGGAGAAAATTCAGAGATACAAGAGAGCTACAGAAGAAGTGGGATATCTTTTTATACCTCTATAATTCGGGAGTGGAAAAATATGTGCCAAGAGTAAGTGGGAAAGAAAACAGGAAAAAGGAGTGGTTTAATAGAAGGTGTATGATAGCAAAAAAATAGTGGGACAGGGCGTGGAACAACTGGAGAAAGAGAGGTAATAACAGAACTGATATGCCCAACCGGAGGAGCGACCCCGACTCTGCCACCCCAAAGGGAGGACATGGAGAGGTGATACCAACCCTAGGAGGGGACCACGGGGGGGTGTACAGGTGCTCCGAGCTACACTGCCCCACATCACCTGTGACCCGATGCCCTTCTTACTCCCAACCAGACTCCCGGGAAGTACATCGACTTGTTGCATCACGCTCCAACCAGGGGAACACGCACCAGTCTCGGGGTGGGACTGACCCTCAAGCAGTCCCAAGTAGGCCCTCGGCTACAGAGTCCACCGGACCTGAAGCGAAAAGAGGGAGAGAGGCAACCAGCCCTCGTAAACCTACTATACCCCAGGGGAGCAGAAATGCAGTAGAGGCAACCAGCCATACTGCAGGAGAAGAGTCCACCGGACCTCCTTCTTACACTATCAGCTGCAGGGAGCAGGCGTTTTGGCACGTCTGCCAGACGACCCACGCCTGTCCGCCTGAGGAGGGTAGTAGAGTCCATCGGACCTACAGGGGGAGAGACCACAGGTCATCCCCCAGCTGCAACTTTCTCTCAGCAAGAGGAGAGCGGTAGAGTCTACTGGACCTACTGCAAGAGCCCAGAAGTCCGTCGGACTTCTGCTGTCCCTGGGACAAGTGGTCCCCCGACAGAGTTCCCCAGACCTGTCGGACTGAGGGAGAGTCCACCGGACCTCCTTCACCCAGTCGCTTGGGAGGGAGCCTGGGTAGAGTCCTCCGGACCTGCCAGGTGGGAGGAGAGTCCACCGGACCTCCTTCCTCTGCCCCGGCATGGAGTTCCGGCGGAGTCCCTCGGACCTGGCAAGTCGAGGGAGAGACCACCGGTCCTCCCTCCTCCACTTGCCTGGAGGCTCCCTGCGAGAGCATTGTCTCTGGCTCTGCCCGCCCCACCAGAGGCCGAGTAAGACGCCCTTTCGGTTCCCCCTCCTCCAGGACAGACAGAGAGTGCTCCCCAGCAGGCCTACCAACGGAGGGTGTCTGGAGTGGACCAGTGGAGAGCCTGGGTATCCTGTCCCTGCAGCCCAACCCCCAATGCCCCCGGCAGCTGATGGACTCCTCCAGGGCGAGTGGCTGCAGACGACCCCTGACCGCCTTTCCCTCCCGACGAGACCGCAGCCCCAAGACTTCGAGGGCCACCTCCCGGGTGACCCCAGGCCCGGAACAGCCTGGACCCTCCACCCAGACTCCTCTTACAGCCAAGGGCAGGCACAGGGCAGTGTGCCTCTTAGCCCTCTTCGGCCTCAGTCACAAGGGTCCTCACACCCAGACAGCCCCCAGCATTGGAGGGCCACCCCACACGCAGCCCTTCAGCATACACCGGACTCTGGACTACACTTCATGAGGCCCGTGCCCTTACCGGAAGCGCACCCCTGACGGCCCACATCCTACACTGGGCCGCCACCTGGATCTACCTGTGCCGTGACCTCAGTGCACCGCAGTGTTATAACCAACAACTGCGCCCTCCCATAGTGAGTGATACAGACCACGACAGTGTATTCCCCTTACCAGAGTGTCATGACCCCTGTGCAATATCAATACTCTTCTCCTGTGAAACCCAGAATCTCGTGACCCAATATAAACTCAGTGCACATACAGAACATAAGTGATGCCTTCCCCAGTGCAACCATATAACCCCCCCTCATATTGTGATTGCGACCCACATAATTATATAAACTGTATTAGTGCTGATCCCTCATCCCTGTGTAATACCTGTGCCCAGTAATAATGTCACGACCCCTGTGTAATATCTCTGTCCACCCAGTGTCATAACCTGTATAATATTCCACCTGGGAGACATAGTGTTGTACCTTACATGCTCTGTGATTGTTCCACATATAGATTTGGTCAATATACATGTAGTATTGAGTGCAATGTATCTAATTATAAGGTAATATAGGCCTACGTGTAATACTAGTTAGCCTGTGTTTGAGCCCTATCGCTTGTCTGCATGCTCTAGCCCGGTCCTGAACAAAAGAACCCAAGCACATGCCCGTATCCTAGCCCAAGTAGCTGGACTACAAATACGCTGCATAACAAGAACAAAGGAAAAATATCAAAAGAATTAGAAATGAATATACAAGAATACGTAGAGAGGAAGAAGGGATCTTTGAAAAAGGTATAATCACATATGTAAGGAAGAACCCAAATTGTTTAATAGATTTGTCAATGGCAAATTGAAAAAAAAAGGAATCACCAAACTGAAAGTAGGAGAGGTCTATAAAAATGCGGCAATGCAAACTGAAATAATGAAGAAATGTTTCCAATCGGTTTTCACTAAGGAAAGGGAATTGTGGAGGGGGAGGGAGTGACTGGAAATGTAGTGATAAGAGATATAAAAGTGGAAGTGCAGGAAGTGTATGAATTACTGGAAACTCAAGATGTAAGGAAAGCCCCAGGACCAAATGGAATTTCTAATTGGGTACTGAAGGAATGCAGAGAATTAACTGGTGGATAAGATTCACGGTTTAATTGTGTGTTTCCTGGATGAGGGGAAAGTGCTTCAGGAATGGAAGAGGGCAAATGTGGTACCAATTTATAAGGCAGGAAACAAGAAAGAACCCCTGAATTATAAACCAGTGTCCCTGACCAGCATGGTTGCAGAATTGTGCGAGAGAATCCTGAAAGATAGATGGATAAAATATCTGGCAGGGATGAACATTTTGGCTGAAAGTCAGTTTGGATTCAGAAGTGGAAGGTCATGCATTTCCAACTTGTTGAACTTTTACTCAGGAGCGAGTGACGTGCTACAGGAGAGAGACGATGGGGTGGAATGTGTGTATTTAGATTTGGAGAAGGCCTTCAACAAGGTACCCCATAAGCGCCTATTGTGGAAATTGGAGCATATAGAAGGAATGAAGGGAAATCTCCTGGAGTGGATGAGAGACTTTTTGAGAGAGACACAAATGAGGACAGTAATAAAGGACAGGATGTCTGGACGGAGGGAAACAACAAGTAGAGTCCCAAAGGGCTCCGTGTTATTGCCAGTAATGGAGAGTCCCAAAGGGCTCCGTGTTATTGCCAGTAATGGAGAGTCCCAAAGGGCTCCGTGTTATTGCCAGTAATATTCTTGATTTACGTAAATGATATGGTTGATGGAATGAACAGTTATGCAAGTCTGTTTGCTGATAATGCAAAGATCTTGAGGAAAGTAGTTGAGGAAGATTGTAAAATGCTGCAGGAGGATCTGGATAGGATACATGATTGGAGCCGGATGTGGGAAATGAAATTCAGCACAAAAAAAAATGTAAAATATTGGAAATGGGAAAAAGTACCTGTTATGCGATGGGTTTAAGGCTCAACTGCTTGTTCCTTAAACACAGCGCCTAGAGTGGGGTCCTCTTTCTAGGCCGGGTTAGGTATTACTGCAACTCAAGGAACAGGGCATAAAAACTCTGGGCAACCAACCATACACGTATACTTCCTTACTTTGATACAACTGAATGCAATACAGGACAATATCATGCACAATACACTATAGGGTAGTTTAGGCACTATAGACAGGATCGGAGGACTCTGGGAGGGGCGGCAAAGCATTGGGCTGCTACAGGTGCCGGCCCGGTGTCGTGGAGGTCCCGTCAGGTGAGGCGGCCTTCATCAGGAGGTGCGGGACTACTGCTGGGGGCCGAGTCATCCGGGACCAGCCGCGGGACTGCGTGGTGAGGTCCACGTCACTGAGGGGGGCCTTAAGGTCGGGGCTCTGGGCTGGCCCAAACAGGGAGAGTAGGCACACTTGCTTGCACCGGCTCTGTCGTGCAGGACGTCGTCTGGCGGGGATGGGGAGGTCACGCCCCGGTGTCCTGGGGATATCCCGGCGGGTCCGAGGGATTCAGTCTCTCACTGGCAGGGTCTTCGTCCAGTGGGGTGTGCGGCGTCCTTCTTGTGAAGAGTCTGTCAGGGGTTGGTGTCACCGGGGAGCTGGTTGTAGGGCTCGTATCATGGGGCCTTGCCAGACCTCCTCCAGGTGTTGCTTCTCTAAGGAATGACCTCTGGGTGGAGTGAGGGTGAGGGATCCCGCTCTGCCACAGGTGGTGGTGGGTGATCAAGGGAAATCCTCAAAGGGGTAGGGGCGAGGGGCAGCACATAGCTGTTCCCTCCTCGGCGTGGCTGGTGGCTGTCGCCAAGTTCTCTAGAGCAACGGGCATGGGGCGGCTGGTGGCCGTCTCCTCCCGGTGCAGCTGGTGCCCATCACCTGAGGTTCCATGCTCCTGACGGACTGTGGGCGGAGTGCGGCTGGTGGCTGTCACTCGGTCCTGCTCAGGGAGGGAAGCAGCTGCGGAGCGGCTGGTGGCTGTCACCTGGATGTTGTCTGGGACTAAAGGATTAGCCCCACCCTGAACCTGGAGAGTGCTGACCCGGACGGAGCGTAGTGCGCTGGTACTGCACACTCCGGGTGGTGTTGGTTGCGAGTGAGAGGGGCGTAGGGTAGTGGGGGAGATCCTCCCTTCCTTGTCAGCCTCCCCATTGTCTCCTCCGGGGGTGGGGGTTGCACCTCTGTCGTTCCTTTGGGGATGGGTTGCTGCCCAGGTGTGTATTTCACAACCGTCGTCGGGGAAAAAGTCACGTCCCCGTATCTGGAGGTAGTATGTGTCGGTGGTGGTGGTCTGGTGCTGTGGTATGAGGTGGCGGAGCAGGGAGGTCCAGTGTGGGGTGATGGTGTCAGGGTCGTGTTGATGGGAATATGTAATGTACAGGGTGGAGGATTATGTCAATTCCCGCAGGAGGTGAAGAAGGAGAAGGGTCGCTCCGACACGTGTTTTCTGCCTTGGGCTGGAGCCCACACGGCGTGGCGAATCTTCATGGTTGGTGGTGGTGAACTGTTGGTGTCTCCTGGCTGAATGCTGGCCATGGGTGAGGTGACCGGTGTTTTATGCTGCCGGTGAGGGGAGGAGCTGGTCTTCTCCCTGGGTAGTTGGCTAGGTGGAAATTTCCACTGGACTTGGTGTATGCGGAATGTTATGGGGGTTGTGTTTGGTGGTGTGGGTGTGATTGGGGGTGTAGGTGAGGGGGTGGTGGTGTATCTTTTTGATGGCCAGGAAATCTGCCCTGATCTGGTGACAGTGGTGGTGAGTGTGGGCATGGGAGGTGAGCGGTAGGGGAGGTCGTGTGGTGTGGTGGCTGTGAGTGTTGGCGGCTGGGGTGGTGGTGTGCGGGTGTTTGGAGGCTGCGTAGCGGAGGTGGTTGGCGGTGGTGGATGTGTACTTGAGCGGCCTGAGAGGATGGTGTGGGCGGAGAGTTGCGGGTGGAGTGTCGGAAGCATGGTGGTGTGGCCGGGGGTGATGTGTGAGTTCCTTGGGTGCGGTGGCTGGGTTGGTGGTGGTGGTGGTGCCCGGGTGTTTGGTGGTGAGGTAGTGGGCATAGTTGTGAGTGGGGGCTGTGTATTGGAGTGGCCTGGAGAGGGTGGTGTGGGCATGTAGGTGTGGGCAGAGCGTCTGGAGCATTGTGGTGAGGCCGGGAGTGACTCAGGAGTTGTCCGGTCCGGTGGCTGGGCTGGTGAGGGTGGTGTGGTGGCGAGGGTTGAGGAGTGAGGTGAGGTCACTGCTGAGGGGGGAGGAGGGGTAGGCGAGGGTGTGGAGGAGCAGGAGGGCGTGAAACAAAGGGTGTATGAGTCAGGTAATGGTGAGGTAGGTGGTGAGGGGTGATAGGTGGGAGACACTAGACAGGAGGAGATAGTTTCAGAAGGTAGGTTAGGGGAGCATAAGGTAGAAGTTCTGGTGGGCCTGTTAAGGTGGAGGCAAGCCTCGTGCTGAGGGAGAATAGGAAGGGAGGAGGCGATGGTAGTAGTGGGGAAAGTGGTGTGTGGAAGAGCAGGAAGGTTAGGAGCAGGAGAGGGGTAAGGTAGAAGACATAGCGGGAGGAGAGCAAGATGAGGGAAAAGGTGTGGGACGTCTTTTCCGTCGAGCTCTGCTTTTCCCAGGATCGGCGTATGAGGCGTTGTCCTCAGTGCCCTTGTCGTCCAGGAAGGAGACCTTATGGTGCCCCCGGGTGGCCGTCTTACGTTGGGCAGCCTTTAGCTGCTCCCGGATGTCGTGAAGTGGACATCGGTGGCTGCATGAAGTGAATTCCCTCGGGTTAATGGAAATTAGATTGGTGACCTTGAGGTTGGGGCACTTCCGTGTAAGGTGAGCCCTGGGCATGGAGGGCATCAGTGGAGGACTTGCTTGGGCTGGGGGTGGCCGTGAGTTGTGGTGTGGCATTGTTTTGTAGGTTACGGCGCCAATGTGTTGAAGGGTGAAATGGGCAGCCAGTAGGCGTCGCACGAGTTAGATATCCTTATCCAGGTCTCCTGTCGGGTCATATACAGTATAGTGCAGTGCTCCCTGATAGCACTGGGGAGGATCCTGATCAGGGTGGTAAAGATATGTTGTTCCTGGGTTTCTGCATCACACTCCAGGTATGCGGCGGTGACGAGCTGCCTGGCCTGGACGAATGTGTCATCGAGGTTGCTGTCATATACTAGGGAGTCGAGCTGTGATAGTGTCATGACTTTCCCTAGAGAAGGGGTGACTGCTTGAGTCGCCAGTTGAGTGAAGTCCGGCCATGTTAGCTCCGGGACGATCTTGGGTGCAATACTGGCTACTACTTTGCCCAGATTTCGCAGGGTCACTGCTATCTTCTGCCTGTCTGTCTCTAACCCTATGTCCAAGAGACTATCTCTAAGTATCTGTGGATGTCGTATTGCTCAGGGTCAAATTTAGGTAACTGAACGTGGAATTTGGTCGCCATTTTGCCATGTTTTCCCTTCGTTCCTTGTTGCCACCTACAGGGTCAAGAACCACCGATGGCCACCAGTGTTATGCGACGGGTTTAAGGCTCAACTGCTTGTTCCTTAAACACAGCACCTAGAGCAGGGTTCTCTTTGTAGACCAGGTCAGGCATACAGCAACTCAAGGAACAGGGCATAAAAATTATGGGCAACTAACCTTACACGTATATTACCTTACTTCGATACTACTGAATACAATACAGGACAATATAATGCACGATACATTATAGAGTACTTTAGGCACTATAGACAGGATCGGAGGACTCTGGGAGGGGCGGCGTATCCTTGGGCTGCTACAGGTGCCGGCCCGGTGTCGTGGAGGTCCCGTCAGGTGAGGCGGCCTTCATCAGGAGGCACGGGACTACTGCTGGGGGCAGCGTAGCCTTGGGCTGCTACAGGTGCCAGCTCGGTGTCGTGGAGGTCCCGTCAGGTGAGGCAGCCTTCGTCAGGAGGCACGGGACTACTGCTGGGGGGCCGAGTCATCCGGAATCGGCTGCAGGGTGGCGTGGTGAGGTGCCCATCACTGAGGGGGCCTGAAGGTCGGGCATCTGGGCTGGGCCCGAACAGGGAGAGAAGGCACGCTTGCGCTGGCTCTGTCAAGCAGGACGTCGTCTGGCGGGGACGGAGAGGTTATGCCCCGGTGTCCTAGGGATGTCCCGGCGGCTCTGAGGGCTGCAGTCTTGATGTGCGGCGTCCTTCTTGTGGAGAGTCCATCAGGGGTTGGTGTCATTGGGGAGCTGGTTGTAGGGCTCGTACCGCAGGGAGTACCACGGGACCTTGTCAGACCTCCTCCAGGTGCTGCTTCTCCAGGGAATGGCCTCTGGATGGAGTAAGGGTGAGGGATCCCGCTCTGCCACAGGTGGTGGTGCGCAAACAAGGGAAATCCTCGACGGGGAAAGGTACAGGGGTAGGGGGCAAGCAGCAGCATGTAGCCATTCCCTCCTCGACGCAGCTAGTGACCGTCACCAAGTCCCCTAGAGCAACAGGCACAGAGCGGCTGGTGGCCGTCACTGAAGTCCGGTGCTCCTGAGGAACTGTAGGCAGAGTGCGGCTGGTAGCTGTCACGCGCACGCCAGTGCGGCTAGTGGCCATCACTGAGGTGTCGTGCCCCTAGAGGACTGCACCCCTACTGCAGCTGATGGCCGTCACTGGGCTGCCGGTGCGGCTAGTGGCTGTCACCGAGGTCCTCCTTCCCTGTGGGACGGCAGTCGAGGTGTGGCTGGTGGCCGTCATCTGCCTGTTGGTGTGGCTGGTGGCTGTCACCGGAGTCTCGTTCCCCAGGGGGACCGCAGTAGTAGTGCAGTTAGTGGCCTCCCCCTTCTGCCGGTGCGGCTGGTGGCCATCACCGAGTTTATGTCCCCTCTTGAGGAGGCAGTCGAGGTGTGGCTAGTGGCCGTCACCTGCCTGCTGGTGCGACTGGTGGCCGTCACTGCATTTCTGGTCCCTGGAGGGCCAATTAACAGAGAGCGGCTGGTGGCCATCTCTCCTGTGTGCGGCTGGTGGCTGTCATTCAGTCCTGCTGAGGGAGGGAAGCAGCTGCAGAGCAGCTGGTGGCTGTCTCACTCCTGGTGCAGCTGGTGGCTGTCACCTGGATGCTGTCTGGGACTAAAGAATTAGCCCCACCCTGAACTTGAAATGTGCTGGCCCGGCTGTAATGTGGTGTGCTGGTACTACACATTCCGGGTGGCGTTGGTTGCGAGCGAGAGGGGCGTAGGTAGCGGGAGAGATACTCCCTAGTAGCCCTGACCCTGCATGCTCCTTGTCAGCCTCAGTAAATGCACCCTGGCCCAATGCTCCATCTCCTTCCTAGGCCACACCATCTCAGAACAAGGCATTGCACCAGACCCAGATAAGCTACGGGCCATAGCGAACATCTCCATTCCTTGCGACGTGCTCAAAGTACGGGCCTTCATCGGTCTTGCCTCCTACTATAGGTAAAGGATTTGCCAACATCGCCAAGCCCCTCCACGATCTGACGAAAAAGGGCGAACCCTTCACATGGACCCCAGAACGACTGAACGCCTTCCAAATTCTCAAGAACAAATTAATCACCACTCCAATAGTACCGTTTCCAAACTATTCCCTGCCTTTCCGCCTGTACACTGACGTCTCCCTTGTAGCAATTGGAGCCGTCCTGGCACAAATGCAGGATGGATGTGAACACATAATTGCCTGCGCCAGTCGAACCCTTAACCAGGCAGAGAGAAATTATGTGGCCACAAAATGAGAATGTCTGGGAGTCATCTGGGTGCTACAACACTTCCGGGCCTACCTTTCTGGAACCCATGTCACCATCATTATGGACCAACAATCACTCCAGTGGCTATGCCAGTCAGAAACAAACAATGCCCAAACCATCAGGTGGAGAAACGTTAGAAGAATTTAACTTCGACATTGCATACTGACCAGGCAAACTCCACACTAACGCAGATGCACTTTTCAGACTCCCAATCAATGCCATCACTGGTGCTCCAACACTCCTGCAACAGTGGTTAGATAACACCAAACTCAACTGGATTCCGCAACACACCTTCTCTAGACTAGTGTGCCAGGGAGATTAACTATACACCCCCTCTGGGCACATTGCTTTAAATCTATCTACGGCCCTAGATTCATGACACTCCTCCACGCCAACACCGGCATCCATCTAGGCATAAAAAAAACTCACACAAGTGTTCAATGACACCTACTGGACATCCAACCCCTCCCAACTTGCAAAGCAAGTAGCACAAGCATGTCGGGCATGCGCCCTGCGAAAGGACACCACCAGAACGTCAGGCCCATCCAGCCACATCCAAGCTAGCAAACCATGGCAACTCCTTGCCATCGACGTAGTAGGCCCCTTACCACCCAAAATGAGCTACAAATACATTATCACCTTCATCGATACTTACTCCAAATTCCTCATTGAATGTCCCGCGAAATAACATCACACCCTCGCGGTAGCAGACGCCCTACTATGCCAAGTATTTCCCTACTTTGGCATCCCACAAGCTCTCCACACTGACAAAGCGCCCGAATTCACAAGCAAAATATGGAATCAGCTAGCCCAGACTTTCGGTTTCGCCATCTCCCACTCCCTGTACTGGCCCCAAGGAACCTGCATCTGTGAGAGGAGTCACTGCACCTTAATGAGTCAGTTCCGCACCCGCATCCAACAAACACAAAACGAGGATTGGCCATCTCATGTAAAACTCATTCAATGGGGCATGAACACCTGCCTGCGTGAGGATGGTATCACGCCACGCGAAAGGCTATTCGGTGAACCGCCCCTCCTCCTCCCGCTCTGACACCACCTGCAAACCCCCGCCACACACCCCACATCTGACCCCTTACACCATCTAAAAATCAAAACTGCATCACCTCCAAACCACCCAGGATCTACAACCAGACCTACACCACACCAACCCTTACAAGACAGGCGACACCGTCATGGCAGCTAAGCTACCCACCCCTAACAAGATCTCACCCAGATATGAAGGACCATTCACTATCATCAAAATCCCAAACCCCTACCAAGTCACAGTGCGCTATTACAACACTGCTCGCACCTACCTCAATCATCATGTCCGCCCCTTCCACCAACCACACACACCCGCACCCCTCACCCCCAACACACCCATCCCCCCTCTCAGTGCACCACCCCACCATGACCACCACAATGACTCACTCCCCTTCTACCTCAACTCACCTGCCCTCACCCCCTCCCCTAGCCCCCCATCACCTCCCCCGGCCCTCCGCTCTCACCTGATGCCGCACCTACAATGCCCGCAACTCACCTCATGCTGCCCGCCACCACGTTGCCTCCAAGCCACACACCCCACCACCCACCGACCACTACAACACAAGACACCTCGATATCCAGATCACGTTCTCCAAGCCCCCCACCCTAAAACACTTCCCATTCTCCACCACCAGAAACCGTGTCTACACCTCCCCTGTATAACCTCAACATGGAACCACAAACACCCACACCCGCCACTCCGCCCACGCCCACCCCAGCCACCATCACTGGCACGCACACCCACCCACACACCTCGCCGAGACAACTCACCCACCCCCCACCTCACTACCCCTCCGTGTTCTCACCCCCGATGCCAGTCCTCACCACCACCAGGACACGCTCAGGGCGTCTCTTGCGCCCACCTGACAGGTACACGGGTACACCCACACCCCATCACCATCCCACACACCTGCTGCCCACAACAAAACTACACCTCTTACACTAAACACCAACCCCCTCACCCTACACTACGCACCGCAGAAGCTTCCACACGCCCAACCCCTTAATTGGATTAGCACGGTGCTCCCTCATAAAAGCGGGCCTCCCTCACGCATCTCCATTCTCCTGCCATCCACTGCAGAGCATACACCTACCCCAGCCCCAACAATGAAGATCCGACACGTCCTATGGACTCCAGAAGGAGGCCGAAAGGTCCGCATCAGAAGCACCAACCACTTACTCACCCTTCTCCAAACCTCCGACCAGCAGTCAACCCTGGAAGTCGTCCACAACCCCCGTCAACCACCACACAACCTCACCCTACATTGGACCTGGCCCCTCTGTCACCTCAAACCTGTCCAAAGTACGGCCAGATCTAACACCTACCACCTCCAGACACAGGGTCGTGACTTACCCCCCCCGTGACGGTGGTAAAATGCACACCGACAATGATGCCTACAAGCGACAAAAAGAGGAGAAAATGCTCACCTTGCAGGTAACTGGGTCTTCCGGGCCACAACGGCTAACCCCACTCTCTCCCATAAGCCCCTCCTCCCTGCAACCGGACCAGACCCGAGCTAGCAGTCCGGGTGCATTACTTTCCACCCGGGCCAGCCCTCATCAGACTTGGGTTGGGACTTGCACCTCAGCATTCCCACGCAGTGGCCCAGCAACTTCCGCCAGAATTGCTGGCGAGGAAGCGACCACCAGTTTTTCCTCGACTGCTGACCTCCTTCAGGAGCAGAAACATAGTCACACCCGCCGGGTGCGCGTGAGGGCGTCCGCCGGATCTCTCCTACCAGCCCTGGGAGTCATAGCAGTGCTGTGGTAGTGCCCACCGGGCATACCACTGCAGTGTCACCTGCTGGGTACGCTGCAGCTGCGCCAGACCCCCAGCAGGAGCAAGGTAGCGCCCACTGGGCATGCCCCACCGAGAGCACCCGCTGAGTATCTCTCTCCTGCCGCCCTCGGAGTAAGGGACGCCTGGACAATGCCCGCTGAGGGAATATCTGCTGGTACTTCCCCTCCGTCAGGGTGCCTTGGTAACGCCCGTTGGGCTTGCCAGGCTCAAGGAGCATCCTTGGGATCTCCTCCTCTCCTGGTGTGGAGTTATGGCAGCGCCCGCCGGGCCCACCAAGCTGAGGGCGTGAGCTCCAGCTCCCCCTCCTCCACGAAGCCGGAATCTCCCGAAGGGAAGAGTCTCTGGCTCGGCCCAACCCTCCTGTGGCCGAATGGGACACCTCTCTCTCTCTCCCCTACAGGTCTAGTGTGTGACAGGCGAGACGCAGGGGTCCGGTTGGTCCAGCTGCCCCTCTCCCAGTGGTCAGTGTTGATGGACTCTCTAGGACACCCAGGCTGCAGGCGACTCCTGACGGCCTCTCCCTCCCGAGGCCGCAGCCCTCTGCCCATAAAGGGCACCCCCTCCTCCTCAGGCTCACCCGAGGTGCCCGACGTCCCCCGCACCCTGACCACAGCCCGGGCCATACGCCGGGCCACCTGCCTCCTGGCCCTCTTCGGTCCTAGTCCCAAGGGCCCCAGTACTCTGGAGGCTGCCTCCCGATGCAAGGCAATGCCCCCACATCCTGCCGGCCTCCCTCCTACCCTGGGCCGATATCTGAGCCTCCAAAGAGTGTGAGGACGCTCTCTCACTTACTTACTCTCTGGCAGTCACTCCCTGTCCTGTGTGGGACTCCTCGGCTCCCCCCAGTGCTCCCTGAGTGTACCCTCTCCCTCAGTGAACAACCCTCTCCTCACTCCTCTCCAGTGTTCTTGCGTCCTCCCCAGTGCCCTGGAGTTCTCCCCAGTGACCTTGTGTGTTACCCCAGTATGAGTGAACCCAACAGTGATATCCCCACCGACTTTCCATAGACCCAAAAGCCTACCCCAGGTTCAGTATACGCCTCAGTGATACGAGGGAAGAATCTCTACAAGACAGGTGTGGGGCAAGAACTTATTGTGTAGCTCTAAGACAGACACGTACTGTGCCACAGACTCATCATACCCAGTGTGCCACTCTGCTATTATATTTTGTAACAAGTTGTTGTAATTAAACTCTGCAAGTGCCACGTGTAGTATTCCATATTGTATTGTTTGTCTAAATCTGGTCAATATATGAGCCGTACTGGTTTGCCTGTGTTTTTGCCCTGTTCCTTTGGTAAATGTTCTAACCTGGTCAGATAGTAAAGGCCCCCCAAAGCTTGTGCCTGTGACTGGTGGTGCGAGGAGTCGCGACCTAAGACACAGGGTAAACCCAAAGTTGAACCTGTGTAAACACTTACCGAGCGAGAGGTCACGCCATAAAAACACAGCGCATAACAGTTACTGAAATACACACCATCGAGACACCCCACCCGAGCAGGACACCCACCACAGGAGGAGACAACCGAGAGGCTAACTCAGCGAGCGCGGGTCAGCTTGAGAAGCGCCTACCTCTACCTTTGCCCTACGCCCCTCTCGTGCCGCAGTGCCTCACCTGGGAGATAGCAGTCACAGCACATTACACCTCAGCCAGACCAGCCCTCGCCAAGTTCAGGGTGAGGCTAACTCCTTAGCCCCAGACAGCATCCCGAAGATGGCCACCAGCTGCTCCCTTGCTGCTTCCCTCCCTCAGTCATATCGAGTGATGGCCACCAGCCGCACACAGGGAGAGACGGCCACCAGCCGCTCTCGATTAAATATCCTCCAGGGAGGAGGGCTCCGGTGACAGTCACCAGCCGCTCTCAGATTAATATCCTCCAGGGAGGAGGGCTCAGGTGACAGCCACCAGCCACACCATCGGGCAGGTGACGGCCACTAGCCGCACCTCATCTGACTCCTGCAGAAGGTACCCGACTTGGGTGATGGCCACCAGCCGCACTTGCAGGAAGGTGACGGCCACCAGCCGCATCATCCCTGCGGTCCCTAAGGGAAGTAGGACCTCGGTGATGGCCACCAACCGCACCTCGGTGACAGCCACCAGCCGCACCTCGGTGATTGCCACTAGCCTCACCTGCACCCCCGTGACGGCCACCAGCCGCACCTGGGGTGTAGTCCTCACGGGGCACGGCTCTTCGGTGATGCCCACCAGCAGGCGTATGGCGGCCACCAGCCGCACTCTGCCCACTGCCAGACAGAGGCAGACCCTCAGTGACGGCCACCAGCCGCACGAGGGAGGAGACAGGCCCCAGCCGCTCTGAGCTCCGTGTCCTAGGGGGGCCACCAGTCGCGCCGAGGAGGGAACGGCTACATGCCGCCCCTCACCCCCTACCCCAGTGCCTTCCCCTCCTGAGGATTTCCCTGGCTCGCCCATCTCTACTTGCGGCGGAGAAGGGTTCCTCGACCCTTCCCTGTCCAGCAACACCTTCCCGAAGGAGCAGCAGCTGGAGGAGGTCTGGAGAGGCCCCCTGATACCTGAGGTTTGTGCCCTGCAACCGCCTCCCCGGCAATCGCTGACCCTGACGGACTCTGCACCAGTGGGACGCCGCAGATCACCCCTGATGGAGGCCCAGCCGACGAGAGGCCGCAGCCCTCGGACCAGCCAGGACATCCCCAGGACCCCGGGATGTGACCAGCACGGCAGAGTGGGCACCGACAGGTGCACCTGCTCTCTCTGTTTGGGCCCAGCCCTTATGCCTGCCCCTCGGGATCCCCCAGTGATGGGCACCCCTACCATGCTGCCCCCCCCCGACCACTCCCAGATGACCCAACAGCAGCCTGGCCTCCTGGTGAAGGCCCCGGATGACCCAGCAGGAGCCCCGCCTCCTGGCGAAGGCTCCCCTGGTCGACCCAGTGGCTGTTGGCCTCCTGCAGAAGGCCGCCTCTCCCCAGGACCTCCACGACGCTGGGCCTACCCCAGAAGCAACCCACGGCTACATCCCCTGCCCCAGAATCCCCTTGCCCTGTCCATAGTATTGAACTATTTTTTGTGTATTGTGTACTACTGTGCTGTACTGTGTTCAGTTTATAGAGTTAAGGTAATATACGTGTGAGGTTTGCTGCCCAGTGTTTTTGTGCACTATTCCTCTAAGTTGTCATAAGTATACTCAACCCGCTCTAGAAAAAGGATTCCGCTCTAGGCGTCATGTTCAAGGAGCAAGTAGTCTTCCCTTAAACACGTCGCATAATAGTTATGTTATACCTGGTGTAACAGGCCAGTTTATACCCCCTGGCCAGTTTATACCCTGTGTATAAAATGGCCTAGGCCAGAATATACTCCAGGGTATATTTCAGTCTCGGCTATTTTAACCACCCTTAGGCCAAAATATACCCGCCTTTTCTATGAATAATAAAAGTTAAAAGTAAAATATAAAAAAAAATTAAAAATTTAATCCTGTCTGAGGTCATGTGGTAATATTAAATTTGTTAATTACATGACAGCTTCGAAGGCAAAGTACAGTACATGCCACTGTTACACCGGACCAGTGGGATGTTGTGCATGGCCAAAAATTCCTGAATCTGTTGAAAAGAATAGGTAGGGGTGTTTTCATGGTGCAGCTTCAAACTTGCTACTTTCCAAAGGTCTGGTTTCTTCAGCTGAACTGTCACGAAGATGACAGATAACATCGAGATAGTAATGTTCGTCAACAGTCTGAACTACTTGTATGCATTCATGATGAAGAGCACCACAGTAATTGAAAAAAACTGTCAACATGTGAGAGCATTTCACCTTGCAGCAGACCTGTTGTGAATTTTTTGGCTGAGGTGTCCCTAAATGCTTCCACTGGGATGACTGTGCTTTGGTTTCTGGGTCGTACCCTTACACCTAAGTCTCATCTCCAGTGATAACAGTCTTCAGAAAGTCTGGATCCTGATTTACACACACAAGCATGCCATGAGCAACATTCAACCAAGAGAAGAGATCATGACGAATGCAATGAAGCACCAGCAGAAGATACTGCAAACTGACTTTGAAAAATGTTTCAGGTAGTGGAAAGAACGCCGAGCTACGTGTGTCAAGTCAGAAGGGGCCTACTTTGAGGGGGATATTGCCCTAGTTCAACAGGTTAGCTATTTACATTTTTAGAGCCCAAGGTTGGATACTTTCTGAACAGCCCTTGTACCTACCTGGTCCAAGTGGATATCCTGATGAAAAACTGCTGAGCATCATATAAACGGTGTCCAAATGCACTCTAGCCAACAGGAAGAGGAGGTCCATGCTATTTCAAGCCACTGCCAATCATTTTCTTTGACGATATTCCTCTCTTCCAAGCGAACTGCATTAACTGAGGCCAAGGAATGACTTGGAAGAGAAATTTTACAAGTAACTATTAAGGTGCTACATTACTAGAGCTCACAAATAGAGTATTTTAATGTAAATTTTGCTAATACATGCAGATGGTTATACAGTAAACTCTCAATCATCTGTTGTATAGCAGCCAATGGGGTGTTGGATGGTGACATAAAGGACAGTGAAGCAGTACCCCTAAAAGGGTCTAACCCATTATAAACCCTACACTTACACCATATAACTGATCAAAGACAGAAAAACACCCTTAAATGGTATAATATGCATGATAAAGTGTCACTGTATTGTAAAGCTGCCAGGAAATTGTGTTTGGGTGACTAAACCAATGGTGCAGAGTTCGATTTTGGGGTTTTTCTGGGAATTTTCCCATGGAAAATTTTGTCATTTGCTGTGACGGATAACTGAGAGTTTACTCCCAACTTGTGAGGTGGAGCCAAGTTTCTGAAGACTTGGATGGTATGTGAATGACTGTGTAATCCATTTCACTGGGTATGTCATTTCACTGGGTATGTTGACAATAGTTCTGCTAAGTCTTCTCTTAGCTTCTAAATTCTACCTCATCCCATGTTGGAAAGTGGGAGCACAGGCTAGGATAATGACGACAATGAAAAGTTGACAATGAATATAAAACCATGACTGACTGAGAATGAGGAACAGAAAACCAAGAATGAGATAGAAAGATGCAGCAGAGAATATAGCAGGGTATGTGAGGGAAGTGTGTGTGTGTGGAATACTTGGGAGAAAGGTGTCAAAAGAGAGACTAAAACTGTGTAACAGAACAGATACAGTGTACAGCACTTTGTACTTCTTAGGATATGAAAAGGAAAGTTACAATAATAATTAGTAAGCAAAACTTTAATGAACTGGATATCTGCTCACATGAAACTTCATTGCACAGGGTTATGATCATTCTGTAAACATCCAAACCTCCTAAAAAAACTGTCCTGAAACACACTAGAATATTGTGACTGCAACACAAATGCAGGAACATGTCAAAAGCATTGTCTTATAATAGTCCAAATATAATACTGTACTGGTACATTAACACAGTAAATTATGTGAATAAGATCTTTGTCCATTTAACATAAGTTTTGCTTTTATCAATCTTTTTGCATCTGCTCTCCTCCCTACCTATTTCTCTCATCTTTCCTGTCACTTTTTATTATTCTTCTTTCCTTTTCAGGTGGTTTTACATCGAGTGACAAGCCTATGGGTTTCCGTAAGCCAGAAAACCATTTACAACACTGGGTGGTAACCATACAGCCAACCCATACATGTTCCTTACATGTCAACATGTGGGTTGGCAGAGGGTTAGTGTCCCTCCCTGTAAGAAAATTAAAAGACAAACGGCTACTCCTTACGAAATTATGGCATCTGGTTGTAGATAGATAGACAGATAGACAGAAATTCTTTACTGAGCTCATTTGACTGGCCCAGAAGGAAGTAAATATAAACATCATTAAACAATTAAATGAACACAAATTAATTAAAAATGCAAATACAAATTATTTGTTTGAAGGCATATGAATTACTTTTTATAAAGTCAATGAATTTTTACCAATAACTTAAAAATCTGCATGACAAACATGGTGCATACACTGTCATACATATGAATTACTTTTAATAAAGTCAATTAATTTTTACCAATAACTTAAAAATTTGCATGACAAACATGGTGCATACATTTTCATACACTTCAAATGTGCTTTGTCAAACCTGTACTGCACTTGAAACTCAAGATATAGCCAAATACTGTAAAATTATATCATATTCTCCATATTCAGAAATGAGAAAACCCTGTGCAGGTATACCTGACTTAACCCATCCCATTTGGGTGTCATGTATACATGTCCTCCCCGGACTGTCTGGGTGACACATATATATGATCTAGTGTTTCGCAGCTTTGTTTGAATATTCCGAGGGTTATTTCTACCACATGCAGCCACTGGCAACCCTCCTGCATGCATCCGAGTCATGCTCCAATCATCTGTGTATCTCTGTACAGGACAGACCTGAGCAAAAAGTTTTCCCTGTGTCCAGACCCTCATGTGAGCACCCACGTCTGCCAACTTCAACACCAAAGGAGTTCAAAGGCCAGAAAAGAAATGGCCTTAGTGATAGCACAACAGAGAGAGAACTCGAGGTGACATTATCGCCAACTGTGAGTGGAGAAAGTGACTCTTCCTCTCAGGAAAGCAACCGCCATAATGAGTGTCAATATTTGTGTGTTGTATGAGGAGGGTGTAGGACGTGAGTCCACTGTGTGCCCATCATTTCCCCCTATACCTTCATCTGCTATTTTCTATGATGGGAATGGTTCAAAGGGTATTGACGATCCTAGAGAGGGATATATTGGCAAGGAAACGGAGATGGAAGAGGAGGTAGAGAGTGGAGAAAGGGAGGAGATGGAGGAGGGAGGGAGAAAGTTTGTTTCACGATGAAATCAGTGCCTTATTTTTTATTGAATGTTTGTGTGTGTTTATGTTATGATGAAAAAGTACAAATCACAGGAAAATTTTTTTTTACAGTGGAAAACTTAGTGGAGTGGAGAATGGGAAGGAGGAGGAAACGTGGTGCCTCATGCCACCACTGTCTATTTACGTGAAGAATGGAAGCATAAAGTTTGTTTGAAGATGAAATCAGTGCCTTATTTTTTTATTGAAAATTTGTGTGTGTGTATATTTATTATGAATTATTTGAGGAGTTATCTGAAAGATGCATGTGAAGTCACATGGAGAGACGAACTGACAAATGAGGAAGTGAAGGAGCATTGTGGTGTGGATGTGGATGTGATAGGAAGTGTTAGGAGAAGCACATTAAGGTGGTTTGGCCATGTGGAGAGGATGGAGAGTGAGAGACTGATGAGGAGAGTGTATGTGAGTAAGGTGGAGGTGGGGATAGGGAGGCCAAGGATGAGATGGAGGGATGGAGTGGAGAGGTATGAGAGAAGAAGAAGAAGAAGAATAGGAACCTAATGCCAAAATCCAGGACAAAGCCAGATCATCGGCTACAAGTTGTGTACGCTGGTCGGGCCGGAAATACGGACACGGCATCATGAAGGAATTGGGTCAATGGAAAAAGCATATCATATCACAGATGGGGTTATTGATGTCAGGAATGGAGTTAGATGTTGGAAAGAAGACCAACAGAGGTAAGGAAGGACATGATATTATGACAGGAAAAATATGGTGATTCTCAGAGAAAATCTGAAAGGAGGGGAGAACGTTGGTGAGACAAAAAAGGAAATGAAATACGTCGCTGTACAGTGTAAAGAGAGGTATGAGAGAGAGGGGGGGTGTGAGCTGGGAGCAGAGCAGTGAAATGGCAGGGGGCAGAGTGACATGGAGGCGATTTGTTTGTGGCCACCCCTTACTGGATTAAGGCATCTGGCAATAAATAGGTAGACAGATAGATATTTACTATGATGAAGTCTAAATCACGAGAACAAAAATTCTGTTATGGTGGAAAATACAGTATTTTTGAATATGGACAGTACGTGTATAACTATTTTGTTCACAATATTTTCTTCAGATTTCATATAGTAGTAGTGGTATTATATGTAGTAGTAGTGGTATTATATGTAGTAGTAGTGGTAGTAGCAGTAGTAGCTGTAGTGGTGGTAGTTGCAGTAGTAGCTGTAGTGGTGGTAGTAGCAGTAGTAGTTGTAGTAATAATAGTATTATTTGTAGTTGTAATATCCAGACTTCTAGTTGCACAGCAGTGCCAAAATTGAGTGACAATGCAAGCCAGACATACATCTCCATGAGAGAGAGAGAGAGAGAGAGAGAGAGAGAGTCTGTCTGTCAGGCGGGGTGGTGGTGAGGCGAGCAGGCAGTCTGCCTCAAGGTCACTACTATGGTAACTGGCCACTATTACAGCACCAAGTACGACCGATTATGGAAAATTTTTCACGTAACTAGTGTCTGTGGTGGATTCTGGTCTTTTGGAAGTGTTACTGAAGTGTTATTATTGTGGAGGGCTAGTCTAAGCCTTAGTTGTGTCACTGAACCTCTGGCACGCATACGGACACCGGCAAAAAAAACAAAAAAATTTGCCTCCATTACTCACTCACTCTCCCTACACGCACTTCATGGACCACCTGATGCAATCAGCTTAAAGTTGAAGGATTGATGAGTATTATGACACCTTGTTTTTTATATTTGGTTAAGTATTACCCGAGATATGACAGTTTAAAAACAGATGATTTGCATGATCCCTCTCAGGAATGCCTGGCTGTGCAAAGGTTTCGTGGGAACATCTGCCAAACAGGATGGATTAAGACAGAGGATAAAAAAGTACCACTGTCCACAGTTCAGTTAAGACTCCAGTTCCCTCCATCTGGATGAATTCACACCAATATAAACACTGAAGTCCTGCAGCATTTCCATTCCCAGATGGCACTAATGGTTTTGAACAACTGGTAAACATTATCAAATCCTGGTATTACATTTTTGAACATCAGCAATGTCACTTTCCTGACTAAATGAACATACGGAAACTAACAGAAAGTTTTATTCTGAATACATAATATGAGCTACACAGCAGCTTAGTGTGGAACCTGGAAAGAAAAAAAAAAGATATAATGTTAGTACGTTGCATCTGATAATTTAATACATGCAAATGTATGTACAGTTGGCCAAGTTTGCAGCTTTGACACTTAGGTGTTGCCAATGCTCTCTCTGTGTGAGGTCTGGACTCCAGAAGTTCTGATGCACAGATCTAATGGGGTGCTTTCAAAGCTAGTATTCCGCTAGATGGCTCTCTCGCTTTGGACAAACACATTCCCCGCGCTGTTTAAAAAGCATATTTTTCTTTATTAAATATCTACACTGTTATGTGAAACTGTGAATCATAGTAAAGTCATATACCGTAATATAAACAGAACACTTATAAAGTATGATCTCGCTAATAACGTCTAATTTGTGCCAGAAAAACGCCATTATTAGTGAAAACGTTATTTGCGTGACATTAAAATACATGTATAAAGGGTTTATTGGTGCTGTCACCCCAGGACTTTTACCCATTTGTCCCATCTGAAGCCTTCCTATCACTATTTTTTTTTTGCTGAAATAATAAGATTAGTTATTAAATCATCATGAGTAATATAAAACTCACCTTAAAGGAGTTAATGTGTTTGGTGTGATGATTAAGGATAGGTTATTACAAATATGTCTACCGTAAGACACCCAAGACATGTGTTTACATACGATACTGGCCGACCTGACACATCAGTGCATTCTAACCTAATTCACCCCCTAATACTCCTCATAAAAAATTTACCCACCAAGGATTGCCACAAAGCCTCTTGAAAGTCCTCATCATCAAGTATGCAAAAACTTCTGACCTTTTCAACACGTGAATAAGGGCCTCCATCATGCATATTTCGCCAAGAATCATTTTCGGCGCGCTCATTAAGAAAAAAAAAAAAAAACTGTCTTTGAAAGTCATTAGACATCAACAATAAAGGAAAAAAAAAACTATACATTACTGAAGTTGTCAGCACGGACTGATTGCATACTTCTCACTTCTCAGATACACACAAATGCAGTAATCATGAATAATAAACAAGTCAGCCACGCAGTATAATTTGTATGACAGTAGACAGTAATTCACAAGAACTAAACTCACATCATTATCTTACCTAACTATTTACATCAACACGTAGTGCCTTCACGTACCATAGGAGCCGAATTTTCTCTACTAAAGACCGTCAGTTCATAACAAAACTCGGGCACAAAGCCTTTTTTCTTTTTTCCCACACTCGCTGCACCGCAGGCGAAAACACGAATTTTACTACTCCTTCACCATTAAGTTT
>JAGKTI010013895.1:0-22395 GCA_018397915.1 Birgus latro
TGAATGTACAGTGAGATTGGATGGGGAGGATATGGAGAATGTGAGTGAATTTAAGTACTTGTGCAGTGTGATGAGTAAGGATGGAAGTCTGGAGGGTGAAGTGCTCGAAAGGTTGCAGCAGGGAAGGAAGGTTGCTGGTTCGTTGAAAGCAGTGATAAGAAACAGGGAGGTGAGCATGGAAGTGAAAAAGTTGTTACATGACAGTATTGTGATACCAACTCTAACATATGGAAGTGAAGCTTGGACCCTGTTGGAAGGACAGAAGTCAAGAGTGAGAGCAGTGGAAATGAGTTATTTGAGAGGAGCATGTGGAGTCACGTGGAGAGACAGACTAACAAATGAGGAAGTGAAGGAGCGTTGTGGTGTGGTTGAGGACGTGATGGGAAGCGTTAGGAGAAACACGTTAAGGTGATTCGGGCATGTGGAGAGGATGGAGAGTGAAAGACTGACGAGGAGAGTGTATGTGAGTGAGGTGGAGGGGGCGAGAGGGAGGGGGAGGCCGAGGATGAGATGGAGGGATGGAGTGGAGAGGTATATGAGAGAGGGAGGTGTGAGTTGGGAACGTGGTAGTGAAATGGCAGGGGACAGAGTGACATGGAGGCAATTTGTTTGTGGCCACCCCGTGCAGGATTAAGGCGTCTGGCAATAGATAGAATTGTTTTAATTTTGCTAATTTTGATTTTGCCAGGGTTTTTGTTGACCATATTCTCGCAAAATTGGTGGATGGACTGTACTTTATTACACTTGTGTATATCTACAGTCCTTTACCGCTTCCCACACGATGTTTAGTAGGGGTAGAGGTCACAGGGCTTTTTATAACAGGCGCAAAAGAGGCAGAAATGGATAGTCGTCATTTCATCAAGAAGGACGTGAGCAAACTGGCTGTATCTGGTAGCAAAGAGTTGAAAATGTCAGCTGCTAATGTATATGCTAAGAAATAAGTCGTAGGAAATCTAGACAATACATATAAATTAGGTAGTTCCAGGTGAATATAAATATCACTCAGGCTTCTCCCTTCCTTTCTTATATACATTTGTACTGTATTACGAGAGTAGCTCATACGGCATATTTCACGGGAAAAAAACAGGGAAAAATCAGCGAACGAGTGCAGGTTGGATGTTGGCAATTGATAATTAGCCAATTCCAGATGTATGGCACTATCAATTACCCTATTTTATATATATATATATATATATATATATATATTATTTTGTATAAGAATAGGGCATAGGGCTCATTTCAATGGATGAAAACAGTGGAAAAATCTGGGGAAGGTTTACTTAGTGCAGAGCGGCTGAGCAGACGACACAAGAGGGCAATGGAGGGGAGGTAGGGAGGGGAGTCTAGAATGGGGGAAAATGGCTAAATTGTCAACAATGGATGGGAGTACTGATGACATTAGTAGCCCTGACTATTGTTGGACATTGGCAGTGCTGATAGATGATACAAGTCACCACCTGAAAGCCCGGGGGAATTAAAAATAACACAGAGTCACTCAAGTGACGCCCCGCGGTATGATCCATTGCACCCGATCGTCACGAAAGTAACGACCTGCGGCGTAGGGGTTAATAAAAGGTGTATGATAACAAAAAAAGAGAGGGACATGGTATGGAAAAAATTGAGAGAGAGAGGTAATAACAGAACAAAGGAAGAATACAAAAGATCTAGATATGAATATACAAGGATACATTGAGAGGAAGAAAGGAACTTTGGAAAAGGTATAATTGACAAATGTAAGGACGAGCCCTAATTGTTTTATAGATTTGTCAATGGCAAATAGAAACAAAAGGAAGGAATCACTAGACTGAAAGTAGGAGGAGAGGTCTATAAAGATGCAGCAGTGCAAGCTGAAATAATGAACAAATGTTTCTCCCGGTGACGGCTCTCGGAGCTGCCTGGAACTACTGTCTGGCTCACTCCTTCTTCATTTCTGTAACATTCGCGGCCTTTCCTCTAACTTTCGCTCTGTTCAGCACCACCTCTTCTCCTCTAAACCTCACCTTCTCTTTCTTTCTGAGACTCAGCTGTCTGAGACAACTGACAGCAAACCCTTTTCTGTATCCTCTGACTTTCTCTATTCTCATTTCAAAGCCAAAGGTGGCTGTTGTGTATATGTACGCAACGATCTATCTTGCTCTCGTGTTCCTGAACTTGATTCTTCTGAATTCTCTACTCTCTGGCTTCGGCTCTCCTGTCATTCTCTGACTAAATATATCTGTGCTGTTTACTTATCTCCTAATTCTACTGACTATCAAAAATTCTTTGACTATCTTACTTCTACGATGGAACACATTCTATCCATTTCTCCTTTCCCTGAAATCTCCATTCTAGGAGATTTCAATGTTCACCACCACCTTTGGCTCTCCTCTTCTTTCACTGATCCACCTGGTGAACAAGCCTACATCTTTTCTATCCTTAATGACCTAGAGCAGCTTGTACAGCACCCTACCCGTATCCCTGACTGCCTTGGAGAGAGTTCCAACATACTTGGAGGAGACTGTAGCACCAGTCGAGCAGGGCAGTACTCCCAAGGAGGATGGAAAGCTGATGACAGGGAGGGCTGGAGCTCCCGTTTCATCAGCCCTCAGGACTTGTTCCTGACCATCCCCCTTTGCTGAACTTTTTCGGTGTCTCAGTAAAACAGAGAGTAGACCAGCATGCTCTCCAATACAAGTTTCTCTAACTGTCAGGATCAAACTACATACACGCTACACACTACACTTCCTTTTCAAAAAATTCTAAAAAATGGCTACTGATAATCGTGCCTCGGAGTCCCCAGGGGGGGGACCATAAATGCTCCCACCATCCGCCCCTCTCCCGGTGCCTGGAACACTGTCTGGCTCACTCCTTCTTCATTTCTGTAACATTCGCGGCCTTTCCTTTAACTTTTACTCTGTTGAGCACCACCTCTTCTCCTCTAAACCTCACCTTCTCTTTCTTTCTGAGACTCAGCTGTCTGAGAAAACTGACAGCAAACCCTTTTCTGTATCCTCCTACTTTCTCTATTCTCATTTCAAAGCCAAAGGTGGCTGTTGCGTATATGTACGCAACGATCTATCTTGCTCTCGTGTTCCTGAACTTGATTCTTCTGAATTCTCTACTCTCTGGCTTTGGCTCTCCTGTCATTCTCTGACTAAATATATCTGTGCTGTTTACTTATCTCCTAATTCTACTGACTATCAAAAATTCTTTGACTATCTTACTTCTACGATGGAACATATTCTATCCATTTCTCCTTTCTCTGAAATCTCCATTCTAGGAGATTTCAATGTTCACCACCACTTTTGGCTCTCCTCTCCTTTCACTGATCCACCTGGTGAACAAGCCTACATCTTTTCTATCCTTAATGACCTAGAGCAGCTTGTACAGCACCCTACCCGTATCCCTGACCGCCTTGGAGAGAGAGTTCCAACATACTTGACCTTTTCCTAACAACTGTTAATCTTTTCTCTCCGTTGGGCTCCTCCGATCATAACCTTATTACGTTAACCTGTCCTACTGCTCCAGTACACCCTGTGGACCCTCCAAAGAAACGCCGCCTGTGGCACTTTGGAGCTGCAGACTGGGAGGCCCTCAGGCAGTACTTCTTTGATTTTCCTTGGAATGATTATTGCTTCCATGGCCGGGAGCTGTCTGAGTGTGCCCTGCGCATTACGGAGGTTATTCTCTCGGGCATGGAAGCATACATTCCTTTTTCATATCCTCTGACTAATGCAAGAAAGCCTTGGTTTAATCACGCTTGTTCTAATGCTTTCCGCAACAAAGAGAGGGCCTTTAAAAGGTACCGGAGCCAACCCACCCCTGAATCACATCTTTTTTATATTTCTGCCCGGAATCGTGCCAAGTCTGTTCTTCGCTCTGCTATAAATAATTTCATCTGCGCTAAATGTTCCCAACTCTCCAACTCGAATTCTTCTCGCTCCTTTTGGCACCTTTCCAAAAACGTTGCTAACAACTTTACCTCATCATCCTTCCCTCCTCTTTTCTACTCTGATAGCTCTGTAGCTATTTCTTCTACTGATAAAGCAGATCTCTTTGCTCAGACTTTCTCCTCCAGTTCTACCTTAGACGATTCCGATGCTGTTCCTCCATCACTTCCCCCCTCAGACTTCCTCATGACTGGCATTAAAATTTCTTCAGCTGATGTATTTTCTGCCATAACTGGCCTCAATATTAACAAGGCATATGGGCCTGATGGAGTCCCTCCTGTTGTCCTCAAGAACTGTGCTTCTGTGCTTACACCCTGCCTAGGTAAACTCTCTCGCCTTTGTCTCTCAACTTGTACCTTTCCTTCTTGCTGGAAGTTTGCTCTCATTCAGCCAGTCCCAAAGAAGGGTAACCATTCCCAACCCTCTAACTATCGTCCAGTTGCTTTAACATCCTGTGTCTCAAAAGTTTTCGAGTCATTGCTTAACAGAAAAATTTTAAAGCATCTTTCCTGTCACAACCTTCTTTCTGATCGTCAGTATGGGTTCCGTCAGGGACGCTCCACTGGCGATCTTCTCACCTACCTTTCAGACTCTTGGTCATCTTCCTTTCGGGACTTTGGCGAAAGCTTTGCCATTGCACTTGACATCTCAAAGGCTTTCGATCGAGTCTGGCATAAATCTTTGATTTCCAAACTGCCCTCTTGCGGTTTCTATACTTCTATCTGTGCCTTCATCTCTAGCTTCCTTTCTGGTCGTTCTATAGCTGCTGTTGTAGACGGCCATCACTCCTAGACCTATCAACAGAGGTGTTCCTCAGGGCTCTGTCCTATCACCAACTCTCTTTCTTTTATTCATCAATGACCTTCTAAGCTGTACATCTAACCCTATCCACTCATATGCTGATGATTCCATCCTTCACCTTTCCTTTCGATTTCTGCAACGTCCATCTCAGCAGTTACTTCAGCAAACAAGGGATGAGGCTATGGCGCACCTATTGTCTGACTTGGCTCATATCTCTGATTGGGGTGAAAATAATTTTGTTATTTTTAATGTATCAAAAACTCAGTTCTTACACTTATCAACCTGACAAAATCTTCCTCAGGATTACCCACTAATGTTTAATAATATCCAGCCAAGTCCTGCATCATCCTTGAACATTCTAGGGGTTTCATTCTCTCGGGATTTGTCTTGGAAAGAACATATTACATCTCTTGTGAAATCTGCTTCCAAGAGATTAGGTGTGCTGGGCCGATTCTGAACATTCTTTACCCCTGCACAGTTGTTGACCTTGTACACGGGTTTTATTCACCCGTGTATGGAGTACAACTCTCATGTGTGGGGAGGCTCCCCACACGTAGCCCTTCTCAATAGGGTGCAGTCAGAGGCTTTTCGTCTCATTAACTCTCCTCCTCTTACTGATTCCCTTCAACCTTTGTCTCTTCGCCACACTGTTGCTTCTTTATCTCTCTTCTATCACTACTTCAATGGTCACTGTTCCTCTGAACTGTCTGCTTGCATCCCACCACCTCTACGACGGGCACGTAGTACCCGTCTAGCAACAAACTCTCATCCCTTTTCTGTCGAACTCTCTAATGCAAGAGTTGGCCGTTACTCCCAGTCCTTCATTTATGCAACTGGTCAACTCTGGAACTGTCTCCCTCTGTCTGTATTCCCTGCTTCCTATGATCTCCAGTTTTTCAAACTCAGTGTGTCCAGGCATCTCAAAATGAATTGATCTTGAATTTGACTCTCTTTTGTATTGTTTTTACTTTTTCTTGGAAGGAACAGTATGCGGGCCCATGGCCCCTGGTTCCTTCTTCCTTGCATTAAAACATAAAAAAAAAACGACCTTTTCCTAACAGCTAATCCTTCTGCTTACTGTGTTAATCTTTTCTCTCCGTTGGGCTCCTCCGATCATAACCTTATTACCTTAACTTGTCCTATTGCTCCAGTACAGCCTGTGGACCCTCCAAAGAAACGCCGCCTGTGGCACTTTGGAGCTGCAGATTGGGAGGCCCTCAGGCAGTACTTCTTTGATTTTCCTTGGAATGATTAATGCTTCCATGGCCGGGAGCCGTCTGACTGTGCCCTGCGTATTATGGAGGTTATTCTCTCGGGCATGGAAGCATACATTCCTTTTTCATATCCTCTGACTAATGCAAGAAAGCCTTGGTTTAATCACGCTTGTTCTAATGCTGTCCGCAACAGAGAGAGGGCCTTTAAAAGGTACCGGAGCCAACCCACCCCTGAATCACATCTTTTTTATATTTCTTCCCGGACTCGTGCTAAGTCTGTTCTTCACTCTGCTAAAAATAATTTCATCCGTGCTAAATGTTCCCAACTCTCCAACTCGAATTCTTCTCGCTCCTCTTGGCACCTTGCTAAAAAATTTTCTAACAACTTTACCTCATCATCCTTCCCTCCTCTTTTCTACTCTGATGGCTCTGTAGCTATTTCTTCTATTGATAAAGCAGATCTCTTCGCTCAGACTTTCTCCTCCAATTCTACCTTAGACGATTCCGGTGCTGTTCCTCCATCACTTCCCTCTTCAGACTTCCTCATGACTGGCATTAAAATTTCTTCAGCTGATGTATTTTCTGCCATCACTGGCCTCAATATTAACAAGGCATGTGGGCCTGATGGAGTCCCTCCTGTTGTCCTCAAGAACTGTGCTTCTGTGCTTACACTCTGCCTAGGTAAACTCTTTCGCCTTTGTCTCTCAACTTGTACCTTTCCTTCTTGCTGGAAGTTTGCTCTCATTCAGTCAGTCCCAAAGAAGGGTGACCATTCCCAACCCTCTAACTATCGTCCAATCGTTTTAACATCCTGTGTCTCTAAAGTTTTTGAATCAGTTCTTAACAGAAAAATTTTAAAGCATCTTTCCTGTCACAACCTTCTTTCTGATCGTCAGTATGGGTTCCGTCAGGGACGCTCCACTGGCGATCTTCTCACCTACCTTTCAGACTCTTGGTCATCCTCCTTTCGGGACTGTGGCGAAAGCTTTGCCATTGCACTTGACATCTCAAAGGCTTTCGATCGAGTCTGGCATAAATCTTTGATTTCCAAACTGCCCTCTCACGGTCTCTATCCTTCTATCTGTGCCTTCATCTCTAGCTTCATTTCTGGTCGTTCTATAGCTGCTGTTGTAGACGGCCATCGTTCTTCTCCTAGACCTATCAACAGTGGTGTTCCTCAGGGCTCTGTCCTCAATGACCTTCTAAGCTGTACATCTAACCCTATCCACTCATATGCTGATGATTCCACCCTTCACCTTTCCATTCGATTTCTGCAACGTCCACCTCAGCAGTTACTTCAGCAAACAAGGGATGAGGCTATGGCACACCTATTGTCTGACTTGGCTCATATCTCTGATTGGAGTAAAAATAATCTTGTTATTTTTAATGCATCAAAAACTCAGTTCTTACACTTATCAACCCGACAAAATCTTCCTAAGGATTGCCCATTAATGTCTAATAATGTCCAGCTCATTCCTGCATCATCCTTGAACATGCTAGGGGTTTCATTCTCTCGGGATTTGTCTTGGAAAGAACATATTACATCTCGTGAAATCTGCTTCCAAGAGATTAGGTGTGCTGGGCCGATTCTGAACGTTCTTTACCCCTGCACAGTTGTTGACCTTGTACACGGGTTTTATTCACCCGTGTATGGAGTACAACTCTCATGTGTGGGAGGCTCCCCACACGTAGCCCTTCTCAATAGGGTGCAGTCAGAGGCTTTTCGTCTCATTAACTCTCCTCCTCTTACTGATTCTCTTCAACCTTTGTCTCTTCGCCGCACTGTTGCTTCTTTATCTCTCTTCTATCGCTACTTCAATGGTCACTGTTCCTCTGAACTGTCTGCTTGCATCCCTCCACCTCCACGACGGGCACGTAGTACCCGTCTAGCAATGAGCTCTCATCCCTTTTCTGTCCAACTCTCTAATGCAAGAGTTAACCGTTACTCCTAGTCCTTCATTTATGCAACTGGTCAACTCTGGAACTGTCTCCCTCTGTCTGTATTCCCTATTTCCTATGATCTCCAATCTTTCAAGCGCAGTGTGTCCAGGCATCTCGAAATGAATGAATCTTGAATTTGGCTCTCTTTTGTATTGTTTTTACTTTTTCTTGGAAGGAACAGTATGCGGGCCCTGGCCTTGGTTCCTTCTTCCTTGCGTAAAAAAAAAAAAAATCGGTTTTTATTAATGAAAGGGAGTTTGTGGAGGGGGACGGAGTGACTAGAAATGCTGTGATAAAAGGTATAAAAGTGGAAGTACAGGAAGTGTATAAATTACTGGAAACTCTAGATGTAAGGAAAGCCCCAGGTCTTGATGTAGTCTCTAATTTGGTACTGAAGGAATGCAGTGAACAACTGATGGATAAGATTGACAGTTTAATTGTGTGTTCTTTGGAAGAGAGGAAAGTTCCTCGGGAATGGAAGAGGGCAAATGTGGTACCAATTTATAAGGGAGGAAACAAGGAAGAACCCCTGAATTATAGACCAGTGTCCCTAACCAAGATGGTCACAAAATTGTGCGAAAGAATCCTGAAAGATAGATGGATAAAATATCTGGAAGAGATGAATATTTTGACTGAAAGCCAGTTTGGTTTCAGAAGTGGAAGGTCATGTGTTTCCAATTTGTTGAGCTCATACTCAAGAGCAATTGACGTGCTAGAGGAGGGAGAGGGTTGGGTGGATTGTGTGTATTTAGATTTGGAGGCCTTCGACAAGGTACCTCATAAGAGACTAATGTGGAAATTAGAGCATATAGGAGGACTGAAGGGAAACTTCCTGGAATGGATAAGAGACTTTTGAGAGACAGACAAATGAGGATGGTAATGAAGGACAGGACATTTGGACGGAGGGAAGTAACAAGTGGCGTCCCACAAGGCTCGGTGTTGGCACCAGTAATGTTCCTGATTTACGTTAATGATATAGTAGATGGAGTGAACAGTGACGCAAGTCTGTTTCCTGATGATGCAAAGATCTTGAGGAAGGTAGAGGTTGAGGAGGACTGTAAAATGCTGCAGGAGGATCTGGATAGGGTACATGATTGGAGCCGGATGTGGGAAATGAAATTCAATGCAAAAAATTGTAAAATATTGGAAATGGGTAAAAGTACCAAGAGGCCATCTTTGAATTATTTGATGGGTAATGAATCAATTAGAAAAGCGAGAGAAGAGAAAGATTTGGGAGTGCTGATCCAGGATTGTTTGTCACCTGAATAACACATAAAGATTGTAAGAGAGAGACTAAACTCTTGACCAGTATAATAGTGGCATTTCATTACATGGATGAGGAGATGATGATAGGCTGGAAAGGCTGGATTTGCCTTACTTAGAGGAAAGGGGAGAGAGGGGCGACATGATTGACAGAGAAAATCTGTTTGTGTGCGATGAGAGGGTAACAAGAGGACACTGAATGAAACTAAAGAAACCAAGCTTCTTGAAGGACATCAAGAAATATAGCTTGCCTTATAGATGCATAGACCTGTGGAATAGCCTGGACAAAGAGATCGTCCAGTCTAAAAACTTAAACAAGTTTAAAGCAAAATTTGACTTACTGAGATACAGAGACGGGACCCCACGAGCGTAGCTCATTTCCTGTATATCACAATTAGGTAAATACACACACACACACACATGAGAGACAACAGACGAGTCAGCTGTATGTCACTGAGCTTTGCTCTGGGGATTCCTAAGTTGTATCTGTTTTATGAGTCAGGCTTGTTTTAGGCTAAATTAAGCGATAGTCCAACATAGTAATACGTGTAGTAGCAAAGAAAGGGTAGCCTAAAGTAAGTAAATATCTATAAATCTGTGTCTAGGGGTGTGCCGAGTTTCCTTACGTCAGCTAGACAACACCAAGGCGAGCAGACGGGAGAGTGATACAACAACTGTAGGTAGAAGTTATTTTTTCTGTAAGATGGGTTCATATATTGGAAAGATGCCTTTTGAAGGTGCAAAGAGAAGAGACGAAGGTAAAAAAATAGGACATGACTTCTACTGAGAACTAGTTGAAATGGAAACTTATAAGTTAGCTGAAAATGTTAATAGACTAGAGATCATTGAAATCAAGAATAAGCTACACAGACAGAAGGAAAAAATGAAGAATTAATAAAGGGATTAAACAGAAAGGCCACAACAATTGATGAACTATCAGTTGAGGTAAATTCACTGACAACAAAGGCTAATGAAATGGGATGTGCAGTTGTCATCCATGAGAGAATTATTGATGATTTCAGAAATGATACTGAGAAAATCTGGCAAACAAGCAGTCTGATAGACCAAAGTAGTAATACTGAAGAGAAAACAACACAAGTAAATGATATGGTGAGAAATTACAAAGATGAGGTACAAACTACTTATGCTGAAATGGTGAAAGCAGAGAATGATTTAGATACAAAGGTAGAAGAAAAAAGTGTAAGAAAGGAAGTGAAAGAAATTATAAAGAATAACCCAAAACTTGTCAAGGATGCTGTAGAGATTAACAAATCTCTTGTAATCAGTGGCATAGATGACGAAGAAATAAAAAACAGAATCTCAAGGGATAAAAAGGAAATGGAAAATATAATGAATATACTGAAGCAAGTATCAGAGGATATCTGTGATAAAGATACAGAGAAACATAAAAAGCAAGGGAAATATGACAGATGTAAGTCAAGGCCCCTGAAAGTAACCTTCCAGAGTGAAGGCACTGTAGAGGAAATATTAAAAAATGCCAACAAACTCATGGAAAAAGATGAATTTAAAAAAGTATGGATAAAAAGATGCCTGACTCAAGGGGAATTGGGAATACTAAAGGAGAAGAGGGAGGAAGCAAAAACAATGAACAAGGAAAGATGAGAGGAAGAAGAGAGTAAATTTTTTTACAAAGTGATTGGATTGCAGGTACAAAAGTGATACATAACTAGCAGGGAATATAAAGAAGGAAGGTAGTAAACTCAAGCTATGGCAAGTATGTAAACAAGATGATTAAGTTGATGTACTCAGATGTAGCTGGAGTGATATCCAAATTATTAGAGATGAAAGACTGTACCAAATAAAAGGAACCAGATATTATTTCCCCAACTGAAACAAAATTAACTCCAAAGATATCAAACGATACCCTAAACATAGAGGAATACAATATATGGAGAAGAGATAGGAATTTTTAAAAAGGATGAGGAATTATAATATTAACAGAAAACTCTACATGTCAAAGAAATAGAAATAGATATACCCTCACAAGCAAAACTGATTGCAGTAGAGATTAACAATGGTTGATTTATACGGTACATGCCACCCAAAACAATCTTTTGGGAAAGAGGCAAATATGAAGACCTGGCAAAGAGAACAATTCAGAGTTTAAGAGCATTACTACATAGAATGGAAGAGAAATCTGAAAGAATTATGTTAACTGGAGATTTCAATACAAATATAAATTGGAATACTGTAGATGTAAGAAGCCATGAAAGCTGTTGGGACCAAAAGCTCCTGGATCTTGTGCAGGAGTTTTTCCTAACACAACATGTAAAGGAAAACAGAGGACTTAATGATCCATCAGTACCAGATCTTATATTTACTAGGCAAGAAAATGATATTGACATTATAATGTATCACTCTCCATTCAGCAAAAGCAACATATGACATAGTCAGTAGTAATGGGAGTTACAAAAAGAGCCCAAACTATAAAAAGGACAACTACCATGATCAAAGGAATACTTCTTACAAATAGATTGGGAAAAGGATCTTCGAGGACAAGATGTAAATGTTATATATAGAAAATTCTGTGAACTTTGTGAAATAGAAGCCCAAAATTACATTTCACTTCACAAAGAAACAGAATTGAAAGTAAAAAAATGGTTTAATACAGAATGTAAAAAAATCAAAAGAAAAAAGAGACTTGCTGTGGAATAGATTTAGGGGAGGCGGTAGCTCGATCGGTAGAGAGTTGGCTTGCGGTCCCGTGGGACCCAGGTTCGAATCCTCGCTGGTGTAGGGAACAGTTTAAGGATTTGAATTTCATTAAATCAGGCTTTACTGATCTACCAGAAGACCCGCCGACATGTCGTAAAAATGACCCCGCTAATACCAATACACCAGTCCTGTATGAGACAGCCCTAGCATGTATTCAATATGGAAGGTGGGTGTTAAGTGCCGAAGTGGTGACATGTAGATTGTAGGAGGACGACTGGGCCTTGATAGCAGGCTGTGAAGCCTATGCCCAGAGTCGGACACATAAAAAATAAAAAAATAAAAATAAAAAAGATACAGAAGACACAAAAGTGAGACGGCATTTAACAACCATAAACAGGCAAGAAACGATTATACAGTACAAGGATAAGGAGAGAAGCTCAAAGACAGATTGAGGAAGACATTATAAATAAAAGTAGTGATCGACCGAGGCTATTGTATAGCTACATCCGAAGCAAAACCAAAGTTAAAGATAAAATATAGTCCTTTATGGATGAGGGGATCATCCGTACACAAGAAAATGATATTTGTGAAGTACTAAGATGAAAATTTCCAATCAATTTTTACAGCAGAAAATTATTTTGAGAGAGATGATATGGAACATGCATACCCACATGTATTACCAGATATATAATAATCAGAAGAAGAAGTACACGAAGAGCTATAGGTCCTGACGAAATTTCAGGTTGGGTGCTAAATGAATGTGATGAAGACTTAAGTAGACCACTGTATTTAATATTCAAGGAATCCTTAGGTCAAGGTAAACTACCAGATATTTGGAAGAAAGCAAACATTGTTCCCCTGTTCAAGAAATGGAATAGACAGAATTCACTTAACTGTCGAGCAGTATCACTGACCAGTGTTGTAAGTAGGATACTAGAAAAGCTGATAGGAAAAGTTTGGGTAAACCATCTAGAACACAATATGATAACAGAAAGGCAGTTCGTTTTTAGAAAAGGAAAATTATGTGTTACTAAGCTATTAAGCTACCATGATAGAGTTGCAGAAACATTATAGAGAAGAGAAGGATGGGTGGACAGTATCTATCTCCATTTCAAGAAAGCATTTGACAGAGTACCACACTAAAGACTTTTATGGAAAATGTACCATCAAGGAGGAATCCAAGGCAACCTGTTCTGTTGGATGCAAGATATTCTCAGAAAAAAAGGAAATGAGAACAGTACTAAGGGGTAATTACTCATCATGGAGGGAAGTGACTAGTGGAGTTCCACAGGGCTCAATGCTGGCATGAACTGTGTTTTTAGTTTACAGTATATAAATGGCATGGACAGTAACATTGGAAATGAAAGCTATCTAAATATGTTTGCTGATATGCAAAAATACAAAGGAGAATTACTAACAGACTCATGCAAGAGAGCTACATGAAGAATTAAATAAACTTCATGAATGAAGGAATAAATGGCAAATGGAAGTTAATGTGGACAAGTGTCATATAATTAAGTATGGCAAAAGTGGAAAAAGACCAGATTGGGGGTATAATTCAGGAAGTTGAACCCTACACATATGAGAAAGAGAGAAGGACCTATTAGTGATTATCAATAACAGACTGTCTTCAGCTGACCACATCAGTGAGAAGGTATGGAACATGTATACACTGCTTGCTAGTATGAGAGTAGCTTTCACATACATAAATGAAGACATGCTGAGAAAGGTTACATCATTCATCAGACCAGCCCTGGAGTATGCATCAGTAGTCTGGAATCCTCATCTCAAAAAACACGTAGATAAGATTGAAAAAGTACCAAGGACTGCTACAAGATGGGTACCAAGCTTCAAAGTAAGACTAGAAAAACTGAGTTCACCAACACTGCAGGAGAGAAGGAAAAGAGGAGACATGATTATGCTGTATAAATGCAACTCATGGAAAGAGAAAATAGACATAAATGAGTATATAACCTGTGGGGAAGCATAGCAAGAAGACGCTGAAAAAACTTCATAAAAAGAGAGGTGATAAAGACGTAAGGAAATCCAGTTTCCCAAATAGGGGGAGGCAGTGGCTTAATCGATAGGGAGGTGGTTTACAGTCCTGGTGGGCCCAGGTCTGAATTCTGGCTAGGACAGGGAAGAGTTTAGGGATTTGAATTTCATAAAAGCAGATTTTCCTGATCTACCAGAAGGCCCGCCGACATGTCGTAAAAGTACGTCTGCTAATACCAATACACCATTCATGTATGATACAGCCCTAGCACGTAATCAATGTGGACAGTGGGTGTTAGAGCTGAGGTGGTGACATATGGAGGTGTAGGAGGACTACGGGGCCTTGGGATGGGCCACTGCCCCCGAGAAATAGGCCTTGAAGCCTTTGCCCAGAGTTACAAAAAAAAAAAAAAAAAAAATGGTCAGTGGAATGCACTACCAAATGAGATAGTGTGCCAAAACAATTCATAAATTTAAGGATATGTTTGATAAAATTGTTTAATACACGGGACAGTATGAGCTTGACTCATCTCTGTTAAGATGCAATTAGGTAAGAAATTAGGTAGGTAGGAACACACACACACACACATCAGACACGGAGTAGAGCAGACATACCGCTCCACTGCCAGGCCAAATCGGCTCCAGATGGCCCTTACCTAAAAAGTATCTTCATATGAGTCAAGCTCTTTACTAGGTCCTAATAAATATTGTCCTAATATAAAAGAGAAAGTTTAAGTAAAAAATGTTGTTCCAAAAACAGAATACAACAGATAGTGCAGATGCACAAAACAAGTGAATCAGCTGATTAGTGTTATGGCTATGATGTGCGGAATGTAAACTGTGACTGTGAGTATGTTCATTCTCTTCATAGTACCACAAGATGAACACCATGTTTAGTAAAGTAAATATGGAAGGAGTTAAGAAAAGGGACAAAGGTAGAAAGCAGGATGATGATTTCTACTTTAACTGGTGGAAATGGAGACATATAATAAGTTGTTTGAATGAATGAACAGATTAGAGAAGGCATTTCAGAATGAAATGGATGAAATTAAAAAGCGGTTGCACATGCAGAAGGAGGAAAATGAAAAGTTGTTTAAATGAATGAACAGATTAGAGAAGGCATTTCAGAATGAAATGGATGAAATTAAAAGCAGTTGAACATGCAGAAGGAGGAAAATGAAAAATTAGTAAAGGAAGTTGACAGGAAAGACACAACACTAGATGAACTTTTAGTTGAAGTTGGTACACTCAGAAGGAAGATCAGTGAAATGACAAGCACAGTTGTCAACCATGAGAGTATTATGGAAGAGTTCAGAAATGATACAGAGACAATTAGGCAGGCTAGCATTCTGATAGATCATAGCAGTGATATTGAGGAGACGATAACCCAGGTGAATGAAGCGATTCAGAGCTACAAAAATGATGTGGAAACCACTTATGCTGCAATGGTGAAAGTAAAGAAAGACTTAGAAACAAGATCTGAAGAAAAGAGCATTAAAAAGGAAGTAAAGAAAATAATCCAAAACAATCCAAAGTTGGTCAAAAATTCAACAGACATCAGCAAATTTATAGTAATCACTGGTATTGAGGAGGATGAAATAAAAAACAAGATTTTTAGAGACCAAAAGGAGATGGCAGATGTAATGAACATTTTGAAGGAAGTATCAGAGGAAATCTGTAGGAAAGACATAGAGGAACACAAATGTCTATGGGAATACGAGAGAAATAAATCAAGGCCACTGAAAGTAACCTTCCAGAGTGTAAAAACTGTGGAGGAAATACTGAAAAATGCAAACAAACTTATGGAAAAAGAGGTTTTCAAAAATGTATGGATAAAAAAATGCCTAACTCAAGAGAACTGGGATTACTAAAAGAAAAGAGGGAGGAGGCAAAAACAAAGAACGAGGGAAGATCAGAGGAAGAGAAGAACACATTTTTTTACAAAGTAATAGGATTCCAGATACGAAAGTGGTACATAAACAGGAGGGAATAGAAGGGAAGAAGGTAGTTGAACCAAGTCATGACAAGTATGTAAACAAGATGGTTGATGTACTCAAATGTAGATGGAATGGTATCTAAATTATTAGAGATGAATGATCATAGTAAAGAGAAGGAACCACATATTGTTTGCCTAACTGAAACAAAATTAACATCAAGGATATCAAATGACACCCTAAATCTAGAGGAATATAATATATGGAGAAGAGATAGGAGCTTAGAAAAAGGAGGAGGAGGAATCATGACTAACAAAGAAAAATCTGCAAGTCGAAGAAATAGAACTAGATATACCCTCATAGGTAGAACTGACAGCAGTAGAGATTAGTACATCTGAAGGGAAATTAATTATGGCAAATTTGTACATGCCACCTAAATCAAACATTTGGGAAAAAAGAGAATATGATTGATCATAGTAAAGAGAAGGAACCACATACTGTTTGCCTAACTGAAACAAAATTAACATCAGGGATATCAAATGACGCTCTAAATCTAGAGGAATATGATATATGGAGAAGAGATAGGAGCTTAGAAAAAGTAGGAGGAATCATGACTAACAAAGAAAAATCTGCAAGTCAAAAAAGTAGAACTAGATATACCCTCATAGGTAGAACTGATAGCAGTAGAGATTAATACATCTGAAGGGAAATTAATTGTGGCAGATTTGTACATGCCACCTAAATCAAACATTTGGGAAAAAGCAAATATGAAGAACTGGCAGAGAGTACAGTTCAAGGTTTAAGAGCATTACTACATAGCGCGGAGGAGAAATCAGAAAGAATGATACTATCTGGAGACTTCATTACAAATATAAATTGGAATACTCTAGAAACAAAAAGCCAGGAAAACTGTTGGGACCAAAAGCTCCTGGACCTTGCGCAGGAGTTTTTCCTAACGCAACATGTAAAAGAAAGCACCAGAAAAAGAGGACATGATGTACCATTATTACTAGGTCTTATATTTACTAGGCAAGAAAATGATATTGACAGTATTATGTATCACCCTCCATTCGGCAAAAGTGACCATGCAGTATTAAATTGCAATTTCAGGATTGCATATGACATACAGTAGTTTACAGTAATGAAAGTTACAAAAAGAGCCTTAACTACAAAAAGGGCAATTATCATGACCTAAAGAAATACTTCTTATAGAAACAGATTTGGAAAAGAGCTTAGAGGACAAGATTTAACCTGCGGAGTCCCGACCGGTTTTTTACCCAGCCTACCCCCAGATCCCGACCAATTTTCGACTTTTTGTTTTTTGGCTGAAACCTTCGCTTTTAGTCAGAAACATCGAAAATTCATAGTGAAATCGCGATCCTGAGGTAAAAAAATGTTGATACAGGTGTCACTCAACCTTACGTTTTCCTTCTTTTTCAGGGTACCTGGCTAAGAAAACGAACTATGGAAGGGTTGACTAATTCAATCCACTTTAAATTACGTACTTATTTCATTTATTTGGTACGAATTTATGTGTAGTAAAAGTCTATAATGGTTTTTACACAATAATATAGGCGTTTATAAGCATTGTTCACTTACCCAAAACCCCAGTACTGTATATGTCACCTTCCTTTATGACATTACCACCTCATCACTTCCGTTTGTTTCTACCTCTAGCTTCTTTGTTACTTTGTCCCCCACCTCAGGAATCACTTTCACCGTGAATTTCGTCATTAGAGAGACCGTGGGGCAACATACCTTTACTGACTAGGTTGCTGCTAACAGGTGAATTGCCTAGTGTGGGGGGAAGGGGGGGTTAGGAGGGGCCAGGCAGTATCCCCGCTTGACAGCAGGTAGAGGAAGGTCTCCCACATATGCCTACCAAAAATCACCTGCGAATGTTGAAAAATGTGCACACAATGGGCCTTGCAAATGCGTGACGTACGATGTACGTCGTTGGGTCTGTCCACGGAGAAAAGTAGCGACATACACCGTACGTCGATGGAACTCGGCGGGTTAAATGTTGTATATAGAAAATTCTGTGAACTTTATGAAATAGGGATCCAAAATTACATCCCTCAGCACAAAGAAACAGAAATGAAATTTAACGAATGGTTTAATAAAGAATGTAAATAATCAAAAGAAGCAAGAGGCTTGTTGTGGAATAGATACAGAAGACACAATAGTGTGAGGACATATAACAACTATAAACAGGCAAGAAATGAATACCCAAGAATAAGGAGAGAAGCCCCAGAACAGTTTGAGGAGGACATCATAAACAAAAGTAGTGATCAGCTGAAGCTATTTTACAGCTACATCCAAAGCAAAAGCAAAATAAAAGATAAAATACAATCCATTATGGATGAAGGGATCTTATATTCACAAGAGAAAGATATTTGTGAAGTACTAAATAAGAATTTCGAATCAGTTTTTACAGAAGAAAATAGTTTTGAGAGTGATGTTATGGAACATGCATGCACAAACATATTACCAGATATACAAATATCAGAAAAAGAAGTACAGGAAAAGTTAAGTTAATTAGACACAGGAAAAGCAAATTGTCCAGACAAAATTTCATGTTGGGTGATACATGAATGTGCAGTGGAGTTAAGTAGACCATTATCATTAATATTCAAGGAATCCTTGGGTCAAGGTAAACTGTCAGATATTTGGAAGAAAGGAAACATTGTCCCCTTTTTCAAGAAAGGGAATAGACAAAATCCACTCAGCTACCGACCAGTATCACTAACCAGTGCTGTAAGTAAGATACTGGAAAAGCTAATAAGAAAAGTTTGGGTAAACCATCTAGAAGAACACAATATGATAACAGAAAGGTAATTTGGTTTCAGAAAGGGAAAATCATGTGTTACTAATTTATTAAGCTACTACGACAGAGTTGCAGAAACATTACAGAAAAGAGAAGGATGGGTGGACAGTATCTATCTAGTTTTCAAGAAAGCATTTGACAGAGTACCACACCAAAGACTTTTATGGAAACTGTACCATCAAGGAGGAATCCGAGGCAAACTGTACTGTTGGATGCAAGATTTTCTCAGAGATAGGGAAATGAGAACAGTGCTAAGGGGAAATTACTCATCACTGAGGGAAGTGATTTTCAGAGTTCCACAGGGCTCAGTGCTGGCACAAATTGTGTTTTTAGTGTATATAAATGACATATATAATAATATTGGAAATGAAAGCTATTTAACCCCTTAACCGCGGGTCGTCACTTTCGTGACGGTCGGGTGCAATGGATCATACCGCAGTGCATCACTCAAGTGACACTGTGTTATTTTTAATTCCCCCAGGCTTTCAGGTGGTGACTTGTATCATCTATCAGCTCTGCCAATGTCCAACAATAGTCAGAGCTGCTAATGTCATCAGTACTCCCATCCATTGTTGACAATTTAGCCATTTTCCCCCATTCTAGACTCCCCTCCCTATCTCCCCTCCATTACCTTCTCGTGACGTCTGCTCAGCCGCTCTGTGGTAAGTAAATCTTCCCCGGATTTTTCCACTGTTTTCATCCATTGAAATGAGCTCTATGCCCTATTCTTATACAAAATAATATATATATATATAAAAAAATAAGGTAATTGATAGTGCCATACACCTGGAATTGGCAAATTATCACTTAGCAACATCCAACCTTCACTCGTTCGCTAATTTCCCCTGCTTTTTTTTCCCGTGAAATATGTATATAAGAAAGGAAGGGAGAAGCTTGAGTGATATTTATATTTACCTGGAACTACATAATTTATATGTATTGTCTAGATTTCCTACGACTTATTTCTTAGCATATACATTAGCAGCTGACATTTTCAACTCTTTGCTACCGAGAGACAGCCAGTTTGCTCTTGTCCTTCTCGTTGAAATGACACCCGTCCATTTCTGCCGCTTTTGTGCCTATTATAAATGGCCCTGTGACCTCTACCCCTACTAAACATCATGTGGGAAGCAGTAAAGGACTGTAGATATATACAAGTGTAATAAAGTACTAGAAATAATAAAGTGTGAGTGTGTATATGAGTGAGAAATGACAGAACACCAGCTGCGAATTAGCAGGAGTGGGAGGCTCGTGCGTGCTTGTATTTTACATTGCTTTCACAGTGTTTTTTTTTTTTTGGAGTATGGATTCCAAACTACTTGGAAATCATTGAATAGTGTTTCTAGTGATAATATCTGGCAGTGGTATTCAGATTAGGGGATGTCGGGAAGTGTAAAGTGGAGACTTAGTTACCCAACTTCAGAAGTCTCCACAAGTCCTACGGTAGTCGACGAGTGCTAAAAAAAATATCCCAGGAGAAAGCTGAAGGTATGTGCCATATGCATATTTAATTATAATATTCTAGGACTAATAACTGATTTTTGGCAAATACAGTATTTTTAAAAAGTCAGTCGGAGCGTGAATATCCCCACGGGAATGGCACAGAAAACCTCCGACAACCCCGCGGTGTAGGGGTTAAATATGTTTTCTGATGATGCGAAAATGAGAATTACTAACCTAGACTCTTGTAAAGAGCTACATGAAGAATTACATAAACTTCATGAATGGAGTAATACATGGCAAATGGAATTCAGTGTGGACAAGTGTCATGTAATCAAGTTTGGTAAAAGTGGGAAAAGACCAGAGTGGGATTGTAAATTAGGAAGTAATACCCTACACGCATCAGAAAGAGAGAAGGTCTTGGGTGTGATTATCAATAACAGACTAACTCCGGCAGACCACTTAAATAAAAAGGTACGGAACATCTATACACTGCTTGCAAATATGAGAATGGCATTCGCATACATTAATGAAGACACGCTGAGGAAGAAAATAACATCTTTCATCAGACCAACCCTGGAGTATGCATCAGTAGTCTGGAATCCTCATCTCAAAAAACACATAGATAAGATTGAAAAAGTTCAAAGGGCTGCTACAAGATGGGTACCAAGCTTAAGGGATCTAAGCTACAAAGAAAGATTAGAAAAACTGAATCTGCCATCACTACAGGAGAGAAGAAAAAGAGTAGACATGATTATGCTATATATCAGGGAAAGAGAAAATAGACATAAATGAATATATAACCTATGGGGAAGTATCAGCAAGAGGACAGAGCAAAAAACTGCATAAAAAGAGAGGTGATAAAGATGTAAAGAAATTTAGTTTCCCAAATAGGGCAATTGATCAGTGGAATTCACTACCGAATGAATTAGTGTGTGTCAAAACAATTAATAAATTTAAGGAGGGAGTTTTTCAAGAATTCTCCCCCAGTATCCCTGCTTGTCATAAGAGGCGACTAAAAGGGTTGGTGGTGGGTTAGTGCCCCACCCCGTAAAAACAACTAACTAAAAATATGAACAGGAAGCCTCGGACCAGGACTGACCAAAAGTTGACGATAAAGGAACCGACAAAGGACGAGATAAAGATTACGACCTGGAATGTAAGGGGTGTGAATGATGAGGTGAAAGAGAGAGAGATTGTACAGGTGCTTGAGAGTGCAAAAGTGGATATATGTGGAATAACTGAAACTAAATGGCGAGGTGAGAGAATGGGAATATGGATGGGGTATATGCGTGGGAGTGGGTGAGAATGAGAGGGCGAAAGAGGGAGTGTGTATTGTTGTGAGCACCAGGTGGAAGGAGAATGTAAGAGAGTATGGATCAGTTGGGTCAAGGATTGTGTGGGTAAGAGTGAAAGTTGGACTACAAATGTGGGCAATTGTGTGCGTGTATGCCTCCAACGCAAGATCGTGTAAGTAGAGTGAGAGAAGAGTTTTGGACAAATGTGGAAGCCTGCTTGGAAAAGTTTGAAAGGAATGAGAGAGTGTTTCTGATTGGAGATATGAATGGAAAAGTAGGGAATGAGAAGGTGGATGGAGTGGTTGGTGAGTGGGGTGTGCCTGCAGAGATGGATGAGAATGGCAGTGCTTTAATGGACATTTGTGCTGGGAGGGAGTTGGTGTTAGCTAATACCCTCTTCAGGCACAAAATGATCCATAGGTATACATGGCGAGTGGTGAGAAGACAGGACGGGGGACTGAATGAACAGAAGGCAATGATTGACTATGTGTGTGTGGATGACAGGATGAGAAGATGTATAATGGATGCAAGAGTATATAGAGGTTGGGGGAGTGGACTTTCTGACCACCACTTGGTTGTGGCCAGAATCAGAATCCAAACAAGATGGAGGAAGAGAAGAAGGGAAGGACAGGAGGAAGCATTTGTTACAAGGAGGGTAGAAAAGTTACAAGAGGATGGAATAAAGGCTGAATATAAAGGGAAGTGGAGGAGCGATTGGGTAAATATAGATTGGAGCAGATGGGGGACGTGGAGGGTGTGTGCAAGGTATTCACAGAAGGAATCTGTGCAGCATGTGAGGTGGTGTGTGGGGTGAAGAGAAGATGAAAAGAGGGTCAGAGAACAGCATGGTGGACTGAAGAGGTGAGAGAGGCTGTGGCACAAAAGAAGAAAGCATATAATTATGGATGAGGAACAAGGGCGATGAAGAAGCTGAGAGACGGACGAGAGAGTTATATGTAGTGAGAAGGAGAGAGGTGAAAAGATTAGTAAGAGAGAGTAAGAAGAGAGTGGATGAGGAATTTGGAAGGAATTTGAGTGCAAAGTGGAGGGAATGTAAGAAAATGTTCTGGAAGGAGG